>JAAAKG020132156.1:0-14606 GCA_010014905.2 Druon quercuslanigerum | reverse complement strand
ATTGAAAGAGTTCTTGCAGTAAATTGCTATCCGATTATACAATCATTTTGAAGAAAAACAGTAATAACAACAATGTCTTACTTACAACTTTAAAATTATTACTGCTCCAAAATATATAAAATATTTTTTACGTTATTTTGGCTTCACACTATTTAATAAATGTTCCCTTAATTTTTTTATCTCCTTTTTAAGATTTAAGGAAGTTTATACGATTTTAATGTTGATTTTAAACATATATCTTCTTTAAATATAAGATAATATGCCAGCTGAAACAAATTAATAGTTCAATTTGATATTATATATCTTTAAAAAATGCTTAAATTTTTTTTTAATTAAGTGAAATATTAATCAATTTGAAATAAAAAAAAGTGTCTTTATTTCAAAGAAATTTCACTTGATTTTAAAGCTCTTTTTGATTTTATCAATGAAAAAGAAAATTATAAATTTTTTCGAAGACTATTCCATACCCTTTTTTAACTGCTGCAATTATCGGGACGATTAAACTTGGCCTTGTTTTAAAAAAAATATTATATTGATTATGGAATACGGTTAAAGATTCTGTAATTCTTAATTTATTAATAGTTAAAATTATTTAATAGTTTATTAAATACTTTTCGAAAAGAGTAAGTAGCTTAACAGAGTGCAATTTTGTGTGTTTTTTTATCTCAAAGCAGGAGATATAATATATATGCCTACTGAATAAAGCAACCTCACTGATTACAATTAATAGTGAAAATGATGTATCAAAACCAATATAGTTTGAGGCGTGATATTTCTCAAAAATTTCCAAACGGATAGATTGTTAAATTAATGTTAGAATCAGCAGGATCTTATAGCCGAATAGTTTCTTTATACAATGAAAAACTACACTTTCATAATTATAAGTGCATTTATTACAAATAATTATTCAATTACGCGTAAACAAATATTATATTTTGGTGAACATAGATTCCAGAAAGAGCATTAGTGTTCTCTAATATTGCAAAGACGTCATTACCTGATGTTGATATAACACTTTGTTCTTGAGTTGTCATAAGGTCATGCAAATAATTTCCTGATCTCAATTCAAGTTTTGAATTAGCCGAAAAACTGTATCTACAAAGTTGTAATTTCCTGCGCGGATTCTTGCCGGAGGTAAGCCGAATAAATTCAAGATGTTCAAGCCCATATATTTTTCCGTCGTTATAAGGAAGCGTTGTAGGTGGAACCATGCACCTGGCAGGAGAAGGAGGCCTTATAAAAGAAGTCGTGCCTCGAGAGAGACGTCTGACAGGAGGAAACCCAACAGAATGATTTCTGCTAAATAAAGACCTGGATCTGGGCATGGACCTCGCAGGAAGATTAGACTTATCCGAAAAATATTTTGTGTCAAAAAAGGAAGATGTTTCGGAACGAGGAACACCAGGAATAGATTCACCATTAGGTAAACAGACGAATTATAAACCTTACTCTGCAACATGTTTGGGGGATTGCATTTTACACTAATAAACTCTAAACTCTCGCTTACGGTTCTCCCCTTTTCGGCCTTCTTAGAACTACTGACCGTAATTTTTTAGGGAAACAGGGCTAAAGCGACAGTCGTCTTGAAGGTAGCGCAGTGTGCGATTATATGTGAGGAGCTAAAGGGCTTAAAGGATAAAACCCAGCAACAGGCAACTCGGCAGGATTTAATCTGGCAAGATCATATTCAGAAGAAGGAAGCCATGCAGTATCATACTGGATAAGAAAGCCCAGCATGATAAAACGCGGTGCCTGGCATGAGGTATCCTGGACCTCGACCTTGCGGGCGTATGATACCTCTCCTGAGAATCTTGTCTGTTAAGAGAAGAAGATGTTCCGGTACGAGGAACACCAGGGATAGGGGCACCGTTTTGCTAAAAAATGTGAGGGCTTTGCAAAGAAATCAAAAATTATCCGAATTTTTATCATAATTTTATTCAATGCACTCTCTTTACTAAAAATTTAGCTCAAGATTTAAAATTTATCCTTTTGGTTAGTAATCCATTTAGTTTGCTTAAAAAGCATAAAAACTATCATTATATGAATGTGAATGAAGTTGGGTAATAAATTAAGCTTAGATTTGTAAAAGTAAATCAATTAAATATGAGCCTGATAATCAGAATAAAGTATGAATATTGAATAAGAATGAATTCAAGAAAATTCAAGCAGAATTCAAAAAATATGTAATTCCGTGATTTTTTTGAAATTTATCATGTCTACGGTTGGAGGGAGATACAAATAGATGTTAAAGGCAAAACTGGTTTTTCGGATTCAAGAAGTCACAAAACGTAGGGTTGCGTTGACAAATTAAGGTTTAAAGTTTGAGACAATTCTAATATATTCGCAAGCATAAGTAATTAAAATGTAAATACTTTATATTTAAATAAATAGAGTAACTTCAAACCAAAACAGGTAATTTTTTAAAAATTGTTACATTATTAGATAGAAAAGCAAAATTTTCTATAGAATACATGAATTTTCAACTGAAATATATCAATATTATATCAAAAATAAAATATACTTACAGTTTCGGTTAAATAGTTAATTTTGTATTTAAAAGAACAAATGTAAAATCCTAATGAAGTTCTTTAAAAAATGCAGACAAAATTATTTTCAACAAAACAAAAATGTAAACGAGGAAACTCGAAATGTTCGCAAAAAAATTATTTACAAATTCATTTGCATTAAAAAAAGGTAACAAGGTCATTTAAACTTCCCTCTTTTATACTTTTCATCCACGTCTCTCCTTAAATTTCCCTACCCACAAGTCGCGTCTTTGGAAAAAGCACGCTCGCCGAACTAATAGACGGACGCTTGACCGAAACTATAAGGGCTTCCGGCTCAGTTTACGAAACACTACAGAAAAGAAATTTTTACAAGAGTTGAACTGAAAGGTATTTGTATTGTTTTATGTTTTTGTTTTAATTTATATTTTATTTTAGTAAATAAACTTCGAAAAGGGAACAAAACGGAAGCAGGGAAAAGGCTGTAAAGCAAGCTGCTGTAAATGGGAATTTTGATGAATTATGAATTGAAGAATAATGGTTTAAATAAAAATTAAAGTTCACTTCTAATACTTTTAAATTATTACCTCAATAACCAGTAAATTTTAATTTGAAAATTAAGGGAAAACTTAGTTATATTTTACTAAGATATATCCCGATGTAAGAATGGTTTGGAACATAGCTTGCATTGGCCTTGATTCGAAGGTGGAGGAATATCATAAGTCGGAAGTTCTTACATCAAAATTTGAGAGTAATTTAAATTCATAAAGAAGGATAAAATGTGTATTATGTCAGATTTTTTACGGTTTCATTCAAAAGTTTCATAAAAATATGATAGACCTAGAGGAAAAGGAATCCTCATTTTTTCTATATGCGGAAAAACTGATTACATTATTAATTAAGATTTTGGTTAAAAAGGTAGCTAGCTAATGACTATCATCTCAAAAAATAATTAGATCTGATGAGCTTTTGCATGACAGATATTTGTATTTAATTAATTTCAGAAATATTTTTGGCACCTTTCTGAATTTATCTGTCAAGATTGAAGAAAAAGAAAAAAATTTTGTATACTCATGAAGAATTCAAAAAAATCCATAATATTCTAATATATGGGCTATTAAACAACACAAAATTTTTTTTCAGCATATTTCTTTTCAAGAAAACTAAATTTTGCCACAAGAAAAAATGAGTTCTCGTAATTTAAATAAAGTCGTAGCTTTAAGATTTTATTTACCCTAAGAAATATTAATTATCCAACGAGAAATTGAATCAGAATCTTTCTTTTGTTATTCTTGTTACTTATTGAAAAAAATTTTCTTTTAAATTTAAAACTACAACTTCTTTTAATGAATGGTCTTAGTTTTCTTTTTATTTATTTGGTTAAAAAACGTACTCTCTGACAAAAATTGATTTCGAAAGATTTCAAGCGATTGCTAAGAAACCCAAAGTATTTAAAAATATTTTAAGAATTGTCGAACCATTTGAAAATATTTATAGGGGCTTTACAAGGTTTCAAGTGATTTCTAAATTTTGTAAGGAATTAAACACAATTTTATGGGATTACAAAATATTCGCGATTATTTCAATACTCTCTTTGTACGAAAAAAGGCAACATGGCCAAGAAGTCGTGTGCAGCATTTTCATAAAAGAATTTGAATTTTCAAAAAAGAGTAAGTTATTACTTTTTTTTCAAAAAATAGTGGTGCTTCAGCTAAAAAAATATGAATTCCGATTAAAAATATAATACTTGGTGTTCTAACAAAAGAAAATTATTTTAATTGACAATCATTCATAGTTTACTAATTCAAATTAAGAAATTAAGATACAGTTTTGATGATGTCAGACAAATTGTTCTTTGTGAAAACTTTGCAAGTATTTGTAAAACTATGAATGTTTCTTGAATATTCAAACAAGAAAAAGAAACTTTACTAGATTAATAGGGACTTTAAGTAATCCCATAATATTCCTATTAATGGTTTTGATGCATAGACTAAGATTTAAAAATATTTGTTTTTATAGAAATGGTGGGCCATCAAAACAATGAATTAGGTTACTTTGACAAAGCTTTAGATTTTAAAATTCATGAAATCAACGACCTTACCAAATTCAACGAATTAAGGGAATTAAACAAATTCTCGAAAATTCCGAAATTCAAGGAATACAAGGGATTCACGGAATTCAAGGAATTCATGGATTCCACAAAATTCAGAGAATTTATGAAATTAAAGCAAATCTTCAACATTTTCTTGAAGTTTCTTTACCTTCATTATTTGCAGCTAAATACTCTTAAGTTATTTTGATAAATTTGCAAAATTATTTTTCTTTAATTAAACGACTAACAAGACGTTGAACGATTGAAAATATCTGTGCATTAATATGACATTTAGAAAAATTCATTTTTGAAATTCGGAAAATATTTTACATACAGAGTTTTAAATGATTTCTTAACACTTGTTTTTTATGACATAATTTTAACTAAGCTAGGATTCCTGTTTTTTTTAGTTTAGTGAGGAACAGAGAAGCACTTATCAATGTGAATTTTCGCTTAATGTGATTGAAAATAATATAATTTCAAAAAAGTTTATTCGCCTTTTATTGGATTTAGGGACAAAAACAACAAAACAATACATTTTGAATTATAGATTCAAATTAACAGCTTCTCAGTCATATGAGAGTAACAAATGTTGATCAATTCTTAATTAGAAACTTCAAATTCATATCTGTATTTCTAATTTTTATAAGAATTACGCAAAAATATTCCCTATACAAAATTTCTCTAATGAGGAAGACTAAAAGGCCTCGATACACGTTTGATGCTATTTTTTAATTATCCTATCAATGTCTCTAATGAGCAGATTAAAATGTTTTTCAGTTACATATTCCTCTCGTCTCAACTCCTTTTGTAGAATTATGTTACGCAAAACGACTGTTTGAAGCACATCTTTGTATCCAAATTTTTTTTCTAAATATACTTCTTTTTAGGGATTTTTGTGCAATTTTTTTAATAATTAGATTTTTTGATGTTTACCTTTTTCACAAATTTTTACTTTAAAAAGTTAAATCGTAATATTTATAAAATATAATAAGCGGTGGCAACAGATATTTTAAAGTCGGATCTTTAGAGTTATTCAAATTTATTTATTTTATTTATTATTTACTTTCTTGAAAACTTATTTTTGCATTTAAACCTTGTGCTCTCGTATGACAAATTTCAAAACTGAAACCCAACTGAAGAGTAATAATTTCGAAAAACAACAGAATATATATTTTTTTTAAATATCCTAAAAGTAACAATTAACGGTAAAACCTATTTATTTTTAGTACGCGATTTCTGTTACATTTAGATTTTGTTAATCCTATTGAAGAATGGTGGCCAAAGAAAACAGGGCTAAACCCAAGATAATTTTCCTGCTAAAATCTTTTACAAAGGAAATAAAAAGGAGCCTTTTTATTTGCTCCTAAAAATACTAGCAGGGGTATTGACAAAAGATGAATGAAAAATATTACTAGCTGAATAAATATTTTTAGTTCTATCTGCTGATGCATATATTTTCCGATTTAGTTCAGATATTGGGTAATACTGTTAGAAAACGAACTTCACTGTGCACGAATGTTTGTGTGAGAAATATTTAGATGGGGTACCGGAAAAATATTATTCTAGAACAAAGCCATTAGGACAAAGAATTTCGTACAAGTTGTTTGAAATTGATGTTACCTTAGAGTTTATTTAACATTTTTATGTGGTTTCGGCTTTGCACTATTTTGAATTGAAACAAAGAAATAAATTATTAATGTTATTTGGTATTTAATATTGCAAAAAGATTATAATAAATAGGTTTTGTTTGTTTCAAGAACAAATTTTAATTAATTTAAATTGTTTTCTTGATTTTGGGGTTATTGTTCCTTAAGTCATTTAGAAGTCTATTTTTCGCAAGTCATTCTGAATTCATCTAATGTTTTTCATTTTTGACCGAAGATGTAATTTCAAATTATTTTTCGATAGCTCAATTTTGACGAATTATTATAATCAAAGGCTCTACAATTTTAAAAATGCATAAAGAAAAGTTCTTAAATTTTGATAGTTTTGAAAGCCAAAAGTGAAGTTCTTTATTTGAAATCTTTGAAATTAAAAAAATGTTGGACATTGATCATCAACATGACATATAAGTATCATAGGCCATAAAAATGTGGACAGACACTAAACATGGGATGTAATATGTATGCCTACTAAATGGACTAACTTCACTGACTAGTGAGAATTGACTGGTTTACATTAGGAGAGACAATTTTCATCCAAATTCCGATCACAAAAATATTTCGTTTTAGATTTATAAATATTTTTTTATTTGAACTATTTTAACGGAAGTCTGAGGTTCACTAAAGTCACTTCAAAAAATACTGCTATTGGGCGCTTAGCACCCACCGGAGTTTCCTTGATTTCTTCTGGAGTTAGTAGAGTAACCATGCCGCTTTCCATGTTTATTTTCGTCCGCTGCATGTTTTTATTATGATAAATATATATTCCGGCAAGAACGTAAGTACTCTCTAATACTGCAAAAACATCACCATTGGATGTTGATAAAACAATTTGTTCCTGGTTTGTCATAGGCTCATATTTCTTAGTTGCTAACCTCAATTTGAGTTCTTCATTAACAGGAAAAGTGTGCCTTCGAAGTTCGAATATCCTGCTCGGATTTTTGCGGGAAGTGAGTCGAATATTTTTAAGACGTTCGAGTCCATATTTACGTTTGTTTTTAGAAGGAAGCCTGGTAGGTGGAGCGAAGCACCTGGCAAAAGGAGGCTTTGAAGAAGAAGATCTGTCTGAAGAATAGCGTCTAGCAGGATTAAATTCGGAAGTAGGAAACCATGCATGATCATTATCAACAGCAGAAAGCCCGTCATGATGAGAGCAGGCTGGATCAATTTCGGTAGATGGCGGCCTGGCAGGAGAATGCTTGGCACGAGGAGAACTGTAACCCCATTTCGCAGGCGAGGGTGACCTCTCAAAAAAAGCTTGCCTGTAAAGAGAAGAAGATGTTCCGGTACGTGGAACACCAGGAATAGGGGCACCATTAGGCAGACACTCAAATTGTAAACTTAACTCTGCAACATAAAAAAGAGATTGAAAATGTATGGTTTTAATTGAAAATTTAACTGCTTAGTAATTTGAGAATATGCCATGGGATTTTAAAACCCTTTTCAATTACATAGCCTGTGAAATTATTTTTGTGGATTTAACATGCTTTCTTATAAATTTTAAATAAGTTTCTGAAAATTCAACGGATTCATAGAGATTCTAACAATTCATGAACAGTTATCACGATTTAAAAAGATTTCGAAAGTCTTCAACGCTACCAACCTACTGAAGAAGAAAATAACTAAAAAAGTCAAAAAATGACTATTTTATGTCACTCAAATAGTTGAAAAGAGGTCTGTCGATCTGTGGAAATTATCTGCTTAAATTCTCAATATTTTTTAAATTGATTATTGCACCATTTTCTTGAAAGGTACCAACTTCAAGTTTTAAAAATTAGTTATTGCCTTCTTCCATATAAATCGCCCATTCTTTAAATCCGAAAAGGTAAAAATTCCAATAATTGAGTAAAATAAATTGTTCTCATACTTTCTAACTGTGGAAAAACTGATTGCCTTATTAATAAGGAATTGGTTTGTATATTGAATAAATTTCATGTTTTAAAAGTTATCTTATCTTAAAGCTTGTCCTTGTGAGATATTTGTATTTAATAAAAAAAAAACTACGCCACAATAAGAAAGTTTGCGAATAAATCGTTTGAATATAACTTAAGCAGAAACATTTTATGGGGAAATTTATCAGAAGCTTTAAATTGTTAGTTTCTAGTAGAAAGCATTATACGAAATTCATAAGTAAGATATCGGCACTTCAGTGTATAGTAATAATCCAGCCAGACATTTTTCAAAACCTTAAAATGTAGTTCAGTTTTTAAGATTTGCAATGGAAGATTTTTCAATTCTTAATTTGCATAATATGAAAATTATGATTATTAAATGTCATTGTAATTAGGTTAATTTAAAATATGTAATTTTGAAGCTCCCTTAATTTAATAGATTTTTAATTTTTAATTCTTTAATTAAGACGATTCAAAATGACTGAGTTGATTTATTTTTTGAAATTCTTATATTTTTTACCTTCTCATCATAATAAGAAGGTATTAGTTTTATGCAAAAACAAAATCGTGGATTACTTTAAATCTCCAAGTTTCGAGACACCGTTAGTACGAAGAAAAAGATTTAAAAATAGTGTCTGATTGAATTTGTCGTTGTCTTTGAACTTTTCTACGAGTATCGTAAAAAATAAGATTCCAAAAAAAAATTTTAATTTTTAGAAAAATGGCACAAGGCACGACAAAAAAAGAAGCGTAAAAAAATTTTTCGCTTCAAAAATTAAAAAAGTAGTTTTTGTCTTAATTGTAAACAATTATAAAAAAACAAAGCAATTGTTTATTTTAAAAAAGACATAAGCTACAAAAAAATGAGTAAAAAAAGTTGTTTACATATGAACATTTAACAGCGTAATTAATCGAATTTTTAGTTTCGGAGCGAAATGAGCTTCTTCACTTTTTTCGGATAAAAAAGTGCATTATATAAAATAAAAGCCCTGAGAATCGCAATGCGCTGAATTTCTATTATTATTTATGATCGCAATAGATGGACGATGGAAGCAGTAGGATGCTTATCAGAAGGAGACCTGAATCTGGACCTTGCAGTTACATTAAACATGCTAGGCGGCCTGCTAGGTGATAGCATGCATCTGACATAAGGATGTTGGTTCAAAGAAGAAGTCCTGTTTTGAGAAGCAAGTCTGGCAGGAGGATGCTAATTAGAAGGAGACCTGAATCTGGACCTTGCGGGCACATTAGACATGCTAGGTAGCCTAGTAGGTGAAAGCATGCACCTGGCATGTGGATGTTGCTTCTAAGAAGAAGTCATGTTTTGTGAAGAATGTATGGCAGGATGATGCTTATCAGATCGAGACCTGGATCTGGCCTGCTAGGCGGTAGCATGCACCTGACATGAGGATGTTGCCTTGAAGAAGAAGTTCTGTTTGAAGAAAAACATCTAGCAGGAGGAAACCTGGCAGGAAGATGCTTGTCAAAAGACATCTAAATCTGGACTTTCAGGCAGATTACACATCTGCGGAGAATATTTTTTCTGAAGTTAGGTAGATGTTCTGTTACGAGAAACACCAGGAATAGAGTTCACATTAGGTAAGCAATCCAAATGGGAACTTAACTGTGCAACAAGAAACAGATGATTGCATTTTTCTAAATTTTGATCAATTTAATCAAATTGTTAATTTTTAAATTGAATTTTGAAATTTATTTAAATGTAAAACCTTGTAAATCTTTTAGTAGTTTAAAACAAAACCAGATAAATATGTAGAAAAACTTTCACAGGAAATAAAATAAGTTATGAAAAGGCACCTTTCCTTAGGGATGAGTTTTCAATGAATCTCACAGTTTTGGGGACCATTGATTAAAAAATGAATCGATTTTTATCAGGAGTCAATTATTCATTCTGTCATAAATAGAAAGAGCAATTTCATTAACCAGCATGTTCCCTAATAAGAAATAACAAAATGGCATCTAAAAAAACAACTATATGAGGTATGAAAGAACTGTTTAAAAACCAAAATTGTTCATCCTAAAAAGTTAAACAAATTTTGGTAATATCATTTTCTTAATAAGACACATATGTTTGCTTTTAATCGAAAAACATGCTGTTGAAGATAAAAAATTCCATTTTTCAGTAAAACTATGCTTGATACGATAAAAAGAAAAATGAACAAGATTTCTAACAAGAGAACAAGATAGAAGCTTTCTACAAAATTGTATATCTCTTTTTGAAAAAACGGCACAAAGTATAAAAATTTATAAATAGGGAGAAGTGGCTCATAAAAAAATATTGCCAAATTTGTTGTGGATTATTGTGTTATAAGATGCACAGTTTTAGTTTTATTTGTAAAAAATCACATAGCTACTATAATTACTAGATTTCAGCTGTCGATTTTTAATAGTTGTCGGTGTTTTAACTTATAAATTTCGGTGCCAATATTAAACCTACATTTTTTGACAGTAATAACTATGTTCTAGAATCTTCGTTTTGTTTATGAAAATCTTGCAATATTTTGTCACCATTTTTTAGTATTCTCAAAAGTTCTGTTCTTGAGGATCTAGCAAAAAAAAAAAATATATATATAATAATGGCATCCTGATAAATAACAAAAGTATGGTTGCTAAAAGTATATTTCATGTTTAACTTATTTCCATCAAAGTAAGACCTTTTATATGTTTATGCTTTTTATAAAAAAAGCATATCCATTAAAACCTTAAAATAATGGTTATATAAGGAAGGTTATCTGAATACGCAAAAAATATTCTCAGTATAAGTATAAAAAGAGGATGAGTGATTAAATTGAGGCTCCAGTGATTTTATATTCCTCATATGTTTCAGATACATTGACAGTAAAACCAATTCGAAAGATTTATAATTGATATTTGGTCAAAGAGTATTAAATATATATATTTTGTATATTTTTTGTGATTATTGTTTAAAAAATTGAAGATATGTACAAATGTTTTAAAAAAATATCAAAGATTAGCAAATATTAGTAGTTTTTTACTAAAAAATTTTAAATAATTAATAGTATAATACAATACTATTCCCCCGTAGTGTTCTATAAAAAAATTCTTGATAAGGAAGCATCTAAGGCCACGAATTAAATTGTTATTTAGCAGTCTGTAATAAGCCGATTGCAATGCTTTTAGAACTTTTTTCCCTTTTTTTTATTTATGTTATAAAAGTTAATTGTTTTAAGTTCGTGTTTTTTTTTAAATATGTACTTTGAAAAAATAAAGAATAATGTTTGGAACATTTAATGAGTGATGAATGATAATTTTTTGTAATATCTGAATATAAAGCGTTATCTTTTTTTATATAAAGCTTTTTTAGACTTTCGGTTTTAGGTGCTACATATCTTGTAGATCTTTTATTTATTAATTAGACCTTAAGAGTTATTTGAATGTACCATTCGTTTACACACGCGTTCCGGAGACAAAAACTAATTTCAATTTCTTTCTTTTTGCCACTTCCGTAAATGCAAACCTAAAGTTTCTTTAAGCTCAAACTAAAAGTGCAAGTACATTTTAAACAAAATTTTAAATTCTGAAGGAAACAAAGGCAGAAAAGTGTATTTTTGTATGCTTATCAAAGATAAAGAACAGAGAGCCTAACCTTAATTATTATTATTGTAAAGGAATAAAATAAACTGTTTTTATGTGCTTCTGACAAAGTCTGGCTGCAGCATCGAAGATAGAATGAAAACCTTAAAATCTCTGTTGCATTAACTGTTTATTATTATTTATAATTACAATTTGCGTCTCACACTATTTAACCATACCAGTAAAATTGGCAACAACCGGAGTTAATTTATTATTTGGAAATTTTTATAATTGTCTACATGTATAACATAATGTTCTTCGCACAAAAAATTCATTGTCTTTCAGGTGTCTTATCTAATAAGTAAGTAAATAAATATTATTTAGGTATGCCTAAGCGTATTTGAAAAAATTACATAACATAAGCGGAAGGGGGAGTGCAAAGTATTTATTCTGCATTACAACATGGGAACGGATAGAACTTGATCAAAAAATGAATTTTCAAAAGACTGTTATTGTGGAGCACTGTGGTCTATCAAGCTTATTTTAAAATAACGTGTTATTGGGCGATTGGAACCCACTGGAGTTTCCGTGACTTCTTTTGAGGTTAATGGGGTAACCATGCCGCTTGCGGCATTTATTTTTACCCGCCTTTTAGCATACCCATGAAAACGATACACGCCAGCAAAAAAATTAGCATTTTCCACTATTGCATAAACCTCACCATCGGATGTTGATAGAACAATTTGTTCTAGGTTTGTCATTGGCTGAAAAGCGTCGTTTAATGATCTTAATTTAAGTTTTTTATCAGCAGGGAAAGTATACTTTCGAAGTTCGAAGACCTGACGCGGATTCTTTTTGGAAGTAAGCCGAATTAAGTTGAGATGTTGAAGTCCATATCCACCAGGGAGGGTAGTTAGTGGAACTATGCACCTGTCAGGAAGAGTCCTCGAAGAAGAGGAGCTGTCTGAAAAAGTAGATCTGGCAGAAGGAATACTGGCAACAGGAAACTCAGCAGGATGAAACGTAGGAGCATGAAACTCGTAAGGAGGAAACCATGCAGGATCATACTCGACAGGTGGAAGCCCAGCATGATAGAACCCAGCTGGATCATTTTCGGAAGAAGTAGACTCGGCAGGGGGATGTCGTTCACGAGGAGATCTGGACCTGGACCTGGATCTCGCCGGCCCATGATACCTTATCGCATTTGGCAAAAATTTGGATTGGAAACTTAAATCTGCAACAAAAAACAGAAGATTATTCTTCGGAATTTCCTTTAACGAAAAATAATTGACTTTCGACGAAGATTTGAGATACATAAAACTGAAGAAATTTTTCTAAAATGTTCCTTGTTGCGATTATTAGCCATCCGGAAAAAGGAACCTACTGGGCAAAAGTGAAATTTTAGAGGCCGAGTTCCCGTCTCTTCTTCTCCCATTCACGCTCCAGCAATTGATTTCAAGTACTCCCGCCTATTGTCCTGCGCTGCAGAAGTTTCGAACATTAACTTATCAATAGAAATTTTAAATTAAAGTTTTAATTTTCTCGTAAGAATGAAAGCACCTAGGCGCGCGCTTATGGGTTCTCGCGCTTGGCGTTTAGAATGCTTGATTGATACTTTATAAAAAAAGTTTTTTGAGATCCCAGTATTTGAATGCATCTTCACTTACTAAATTTTGTATGTAATTAAGTGTGTATAGTTAAACATTAATTTGCTTAAATCTCTGAAGAATTTCTGATAAACATTCTCATCATAAAACTCACGCTACGCATTTGATTTTTAAATCTTATACTTAAACGTATATTTATTGTCCGAATTACCTTTTAATTAAAAGCAAAAATCCTTTGCTTAGTCATTCTTCTCTACCTCACTTTGTTAGGTTGGACATTTTATGTATCTCGCGTCATTTGCCTTAATAAAGAAATTTTTATTTCTTTAACTAATATCAATTTGAAAAAATAATGTAAGAACTAGAATTTTTTCCAAAAAGTGGTTTAAATAAATTATGTGGAATTTTCAATTCTGAATTTCCTCAAATTTTTTGTCATCATGCTTCGCCTCGTTTGGCTAAAAATTTAAATTTTTAACAGTATTTTTGAAAATTAAAACCGAAATAACGAGTATTTTTAATATTTTTTGAAAGCTTTAACTTCTTTGCCGTCGCTTGGCTTAAAATTAAAAGTTTTTACGCATAAAAAAAAAGCATTGAAAAATAGTAAAAACAAAATTTTTAGATATTTTGAAGGGCTCGAATTTTAATCATATTCTGTTTTTTCGTACCTTTCTGTGTTTAGCATAAAACAAAATATAGAAAAAAATAGTCAAAGTAATCAATTATAAAAATTAAAAGTGATGTATAAAAAATTTGTTGATGCGCTTAGGTGTACAATTTTTATTTTTGTATCTTTCTTAGCTGATGGAGTTTTTCTGAAAAATTTCATTTTTAAATTTTAAGTGGTTGTGTTTTTTAAGAATGTAAAAGACTAGGCACCAGGTAAAAAAGAAAGTAATACCAAATTGTTCAATTATTTTCAGTAGCACAATTTTTATTTTTTCGCTGTATTCGTGTCTTGTATAGTTGCGCACCAAATGGAACTTTTAATCATTTATTGTTTGATCAAAATTGAATTTTCAATTTTTTAAGAAAATTCAAAAACTTGTATGAATAATCTTGTAAGGAATTGAGTACTACCATTTATTTTTTCAAGGGTTCTTGTGTTCCCGGGTGGATTAGCGGACATACAGACATACGCCATCGCCAAAACTTTATTTTCAGCTTGAGAGGGCTATTTTCGTAAACTTTAGAAAAGTTTTGCAAAAACACAGACACACACACACACATACATATATATATATATATATATATATATATATATATATATATATATATATATATATATATGT
>JAAAKG020132155.1:0-14606 GCA_010014905.2 Druon quercuslanigerum | reverse complement strand
ATAAAATTAGGTTAGTAAATATTAATAATGTGACAACTGGTACAACTGGTTAAACCTTAGGATTAAGCAACGTAACAGTACAAAATTGAACTAATAATGCGAAAAATAACTTTTTGTTGAAAATGTTATGATTTTGGTTGAAGCTCGTTTATTTAGTAAAAAATTAATGTTTTTTATTAAAAATTTAACTACATTGTTAAAACCTAATTTATTTTATTTGAAATTCGTTTTTCTGATAAAATAATAATTTTCCAGCTAAAAAAGTTATCTCTTTGGTTAAAATTTTAACTAGTAGGTTATATATTTATCTTTTACATTCTTATCTGAGAATCTATTAAGCTTGTATTAAATTTTGCCCCCTTCCTCTCCAAGTTTTTGGTAAAAGTCCACGTTTTAAGATCCGCTGAATCGGAAAAACGGGTTTTCACGAATTGTCGTTCTGTCAGTCTGTCTATGTGTCTCCCTGTCTGTTCGTTCGTGGATGGTTGTGCCTGTAAATTTTCAGTTTGTTAGCACTATTACATTAAAAATAACTGACAAATTGGATTGTCCTTTTGTTTAATCTTTTAGTATATTAAAATGAATATTGAATATTTTTGATACCAATTCTTTTTTAAAAACAAAAATTCTCTGTAAGTATATTTATAGTATCCAAAAAGACGAATAATTGACTTAAATTTATTTTTTATGTAAAATTAAAAACTAACGGAGTTATAGCATTTACTAATTTTCAAAAAACACACGAAGATAATGAAGAATCTAAAATTACATATGACCATATGAACTCCAATCTAACTTAACTACCGTGGTGGTTGATGACCTTCTCAGCATGAAACTACAACCAGCTATGATTTTCGGTTGAAAATAATCGCCCCCCCCCCTCTACCCTCATTATTGGAAAGTTAGCGAGACTGTTGTTGTCACTAGACTCTTAACATTAGACGCTGTGAGATACTTTTTTTAGTGAATTATTAGGAGATAAAGCAATAAGGCACCACAACTGCAATGTGTAGAAAATTCTATTAAGAAAGTCTGGGTCACTGAGGTTAGAGAAACAATTCAGAAGTCACAAGAACTGAGGCTGCTGTGTAGACCGTCTGAGTAACGTTTTAACGTAAAAATAAAATTCGGAAGTGAGCGAATTCAGTTTTTTGAGAAAACGGCAGAAGTGCATATAAAGTGCATACAAAAAAAGGTCAAGTTTGCCCTGAAGGGCCTTCTTAATGAATTGTCTAAAAGATTTTTTTAATTTTTCAAACAGATAATCAAAAATTAAAATTTCGATCATAAAGACCACTAATGAAAAAGAATTGCCTCCATTTTATGTTTAAACAAAACTGGATACTAAACAGATAGTTTGACAAAAGTTGTGTACCTGAAAAAGATCAACAAATTTTTTAGGAATTGCTTTCTGTAGGGTAAGGACTTTTTGTTTTATTTTCGAAAAACAACATTGAAAAGAAAAAAATTATATTTTTGCACCACGAAGCAAGCTACGAGAATAAGTGAGATAAAATTTATTTAGACAAAAAATATTAATAAAATTTTTTACGATATTTTTTTAATACAAAGCGTAGTTTTCAATTTAATCGTGAAAAACAAGAAGAAAGATTTAACAAATTATAAAAAGATGTCATGATAAATACAACTTGTAGTTTATTTTAAATTATGTAAATAGCCAATCTCACGCAGAGGTACATAAAAAATGTATTATATTTGATATGATGAGAATGTGCTCGCTAAAGCCCGAAAAGCTTTAACAAAAAAAGTTATCATTCACAAAATTACAGTCGTCGATTCATTGATTATTAATATTGTAAGGTCTGTGCACGAATGTGGGAGAAATTCAAAGACCGAGCTTGAATATGACATTAAAATTAAAGTAGCTATTAGACCAAAAATATTTTTCAACAATTTTTTTTCAATCACAATTTGGTGTTTTTATAATTTGAAAGTAAGGATAGTCTATAATTGATCTCGTATTTTTGGGTAAAATTAAAAAAATGTTTAATACTATTAAATGCATTGAGGAAAATTTCAATATCGTCAGTTGAAACAATAAGTAAAATGTCATCGACATAACGTTTGTATAAGTTAGATGTGAATCTGTGAGAAAACGGTACCATTAAATATCGTTCTAGAAGCTATTAGAAATTTATCTTTCCTTATTTTTGTTAAGTTCTGAATTCAATTAATTTTTTTTAATCCAATCTAAAACAAGATCGAGCGGGATGCTGCCAAACATTGGACACAACATCTAAAGAAATTTTTAAATTATTTTTCGTATGTTATTATATTTTTAACTTTCCCTATGGTACCAGATATTTTTTATAAATGAACTAGTGTTAATAGGAACTAACTTTAGGATAATTGAAATATACTTTCTTATACTTTCTTAATTAGGTGTAGAAATAATGTTTTAGTTCCAACACACCATAAAGAAAAATTAAGTAAACTTGATATGACTAATTTAAAATATAATTTATTTCGAGTTAAGTCTCTGAAGTTTAAGATAAACGAAAAGATATTATTGTATTTGAAATTTTGCGTTATTAAAAAGCAGGTCTTCAGAGTTTAATATGTAAATCACTGATTTTAGGTTTAACAAATTTTGTAATAATTTATTAACGGTTGAAATTTCTGACGATATCGCGGAAATTTAAGGTCATAAAAATTCTGTTAAAAATATTAAAGATTTATAATTTAATGATTTACAAACGGTGACTCAAATAAGTTTAAATCAAAAAGTAATAATAAATTTAAAAATTTAGAAAAATTCGTTTTCTTAGTTAGAAATTTTCAAAACAATCATAATGATTTCATTTCATTAAAGCTTGCTAAACTTTACTTAACAGTTGCAACAAATAGAGATGATTACAATAATACTATTAAAAACATTCTGCAAAATAATATTTTATACAATATTCACAAAAGTGTCTTCGCAAAAGCTTATGTTTTTCCTAAAGACCACAAGCCTAATTTATGTAGCGAATTAATTCTTTCTACTATTCTTTCTCCAACGTGCAATTTATCAAAGCATATTTCAAAAAATCTAAACCCACTTTTTTTGAACACTAGCACGTTTGTCAACAATAGTTAGGGACTTAAAGATTGTTTAAAAAATACTAAAGTGTCAAAAAATCACTCAAAAGTTTTTTGAGATATTGTCTCCATGTTTGATAGGATTTCACTAGATCATGTTTTAGATTGCATCAAGGAAAAACTTAATTGAAATTACAGCTGAATAAAATAATAAAAAATAAGTTTCTTATAGCTACCTAAACGATCATTAATGGTACTTTTAAAAGATGTTATTGTTTTCGACTAGCGATGGTAAATATGCAGATAGTCGACGACATGACGTTTTACATTCCACTAGTCAATATCGTAATATTTAAGTTTACTTTTATTTGATCTTTCGTCTAGTGACGCCAGAACTGATCAGGAAAATATAAATACATAGGAAAAGAACATCAGTGGAGCTAGAAAAAGAAGGCTACATTGGTTTCTTCCAAAGTCTAGTTAGTTAGTGGAAGCTTCTAATGTGTCCCCTGAGGGTGTGCATTTTTCTTGCACCTTCTTCCTATTCCTTAACACGCATTCCAGACACTTACTTGGTGGTGGGAGGGGGACCTACAGTTTAAGGTAGGTTACGAACCACCAAGAGCAACAGCTGAACTAAACTCATGTATAAATAAATTAATAAACAATAGTTACATTATTATAAAAAAATTATTTCAAAAATAGTTGGGATCTGATTAAGAAAATAAAAAATATAAAAATTCCAAAGAATTACAAACTAACCTCACTTGATGTACAAACCCTATTCAGCGATATTTCTAAAGAACTAGTACTTTCTAACGCTACCTTTTCGAATAAAAGAAAAATTATATTTGACAATCCTTAAGTAGCGCACAGGGCACCCTAATTAAGCAAATCAAAATTCCAGCAAGGATAATTCTTTATATAATTTATTTATTTATTAATTTCAACACATCCAAAAAGTTTACCTAGATTTTTGGGCGCCAGTCCTTGCTTATGACAAAGGCAAACCCAATTAATCAAAGAAAGTAAGAAAACAAAAAAAATATACGGAATCTACATTCCAAAAGGGAAAAGGGAGTTAAGTTTCAGGCTGCACGATAAAGGGAAAAACTCACAACCTTCATTCAAAAGGGCAAACCTTAACCTTAATACGCGAAAATCCATTAATGAAAGATAACGGGTGTCAAAAATATAACTTACTGCAAATGTTAGAACCTATTATCACTAACAATAACTATAGCAACGACACCAAAACTTAACAAAAGGTAAACGATTTCAAACCTACGACGCTCGCCACTCAATTTCGTTAATTCACAACGGTCGGAAAAGGATGGCTGATGAGGTCCATTTCGGATTCGCTTATCCTGCCGCTTCTTTCTTCTCTTCCTAATCCTTATCAGCCGGGCTGTGGCAGGGTGGCGAGAGGTTTTCCATTCACCTATCAGGGCCGGCTGTATCCTGGCTACGAGGTGGAGAACGAAGGGACCTTTAATTCTTTGCTGCAGGCTCGATCAGGGCTCTCCGATTAGTGGTAACGGTCCAGTCCATCTTCACCAGGAACGTGCCTTGGGTCTCAGACGATTAGAATGTAAGTTTTTCCTACTATCCCTATGGGTATAACCAACCATCCAACCCCAGATGTCAGAAGGAAAAGCGATAACAAAAAATAATCATTTCTACCTTTAATGGCAGATTCTTATATTCTGCCCTGGATGTCACAAGGATAAGCGATAAGAAGAGATAATCCATTCTATCCCTAATTATGGAATTTGACATCCGGTCCCGGATGTCAGAAGGATTAGCCTTTTAATTTCCAGAAATTATGTGGGGACTATGGATACGAAGATATGACGATAGCGATAACAGAGGTGACGGTGATGGCGGTCCTCATCAATCTCGTTCGAGACCGTGGAATTAAGAAATTGCATAAGAAAAAAAATGAAAAACAGACTGAAAAACATCTTAAAATTAAATTTAAAAATAGAAAAAACGAACAACGGAATAATAAGACAATACATAAAATAAAAGAGAATAAAATAAAATATGACAAAACGGAGGAGTGCCGAATCTCTTTACTCTTAGTGTAAACACGAGAATAAGTTTATCAATACAAAGTTTAAATTCGAATTTGTGAGTTGCAGAGAATCTGCAACGTCACAACTTACAAACATTAAAATTAACTAGTTGAAAATCAAAAATTACGCTAATATTCCTGTTATTAAGTTCTTTGAATTGATTGAATTCTGCGTAGACAATGCCTATTGCATTTCCCAAGGCGCTTTCTTTAAAAAAAGTTTTTGACCCCAATGGGGTCTCCCATATCAGAAACCATAGCTCATCTCGTGGTGTGCTATAGTGTATGTATGGTGTATGTTACGGTGTATGTTCTTACTTTATTACACGAAGATCACATAGACATTCTTTTTTTCAAATTTAATGCTTATCAGCCATGCATCCAGTTTATAACTGAAATCGAGAAAAAAACAGAATAGATTTTTTATACACAACATTGATTGGTAGGTATATAAAATTAAATTCATACGTAGCATTTAAAGATAAGATACCAGAAATTAAAAGTCTTGTTGTTAGAACCTTGACACTTTCAGATACAAAGTTTAGGAACAAAAACCTGAAGATCGTTGTAAACGCCTCCAAATTAAATGATTATACAACAAGAGTTTATAAAAAAATACATTTATGCAAGAATAAGCCACTTAAACAACAAAAACTTAAATTCGCCTATCGTATCAGATAGTGGACCAGGTTCTGGATCAAACAAAATTATAGGTTTACCTTCCGTGAACAATTTCACTAGATTTTATAAAAGTACCTTTAACGAATTGAATTTACGTTTTACTTTCAAATAAAAAATAGATCCTTTTCCATACTTTACTGAATTTAAAGATAAAATTCTTATTAAACTAAGAACACATTAAAAATTTTGTTTTCATGGAAAAAAAATTATTGGTAATGAACAGAATTATAAGAAACGCACTTTTAAAGAAATGCACTAGATTATTAAATACAGTAACTCCGTAAACAAAAGGACGGACTCCAACTCTTTGAACGACATATACCATCCACTTATTATCTTAACTATCAACATAATAGATTTTAAAAATATTTTAAATTTCTTCAGCGCCTGTTAGTTCAATTTGCTCTGAGTAGATTTACATGTATATACGTATGGATAGGACCATCTCGTCCTCAACTTTACTTCTGGGCGAGCAGCATAATAATGTGGAGAACAAACAAATAATTTGTTTTTAATTATATAATAAAAATCCGTGCGCCCGTTTAGGAGTGGTGTTTTCTTAAATACTAACGATTTTAGCTACACTAAGCGTTTCTTCAAAAATTGGCAATGATCTTGTTTCAAAATTTTCTTCCTATGTAATTTAAATGTAAGTAAAGATAAGTTATGTTTTTTTTCTTACAATATAAATTTTTATTTCATTAAAAATACTGAACAAAATACTGTCTTCGTTTTGTAGCGCTAATAATGTTATTTTCCTATGTAATTATATTTTTCTGATAAGACACCGTTTTCTCCTAAATAAATTAAATTAAATAAATTTTATTAAAAAATTTTTGGTTGTGGTATGGGTTTACCTTCATTTCACATTGTTCTGTTTTATTTTTACAAGATATTGGAGAAAAAGCTCTCTAATTATTAGATTTTACTCATATTTCATGGAAACGTTATTTTGATACACAGACTCGCAGACAAGCACATGCGCGCAACTTTTTTCGGGTTCAGAAGTTTTCACCATCTTTGCTTAATTTTTTTGAGCTTGTAAGCTCCTTTTAAAATGATTCGAAATTATCAAAAATCGTTGAAAATTTTTTTAGAAATTATAAAAACAAAATGATTTTCTAGCTGAACAACTAGGTTTAAAAATTTTAACTCACATCAAGTTTTTGAGAAAATAGGGGTTGCAACCCTTAAACAAATACATTTTTAGCTATTTTTGAATAATTGTATAGCCGAAGCATGATGTTTTTGCTTAGGGGTAGAGGAAGAAAATGAAAAAAGAAATAATTTTAACATACTTACCCCCAAGCCCAGGCACAATGACATGAGCAGTGCTTTGACAGTCTTTAAGGGTCTCTGGTAACAAATTTTTTTTCTTTTGTCCATGATTTATTAGCGGTAATTTAAAACGACTCTAATTTTCATTGAACAGAATTATAAATGCGTATAGTGTACGATATACGTGTTCCAGAAAAAAATCTGAAAAAATGTCCTCTGCACTTATAAAGCGCAAATAATTATATTTGTATTTAACCTAATTAGTTAATAACTAGTATTATAAATATACTAAATAACTACTACTATAACTGTCCTTGCTACAACTATTACAATTTGAATAAAAATTAACCGACATTTAGTTAGATTGACTATTAGATCGATATATTGTAACGATCTATAAAAAATACGTCGCCAATTGCTTTTATTATAAAAAATTGCGTAAATAACAAATTATTTCTGGTTTTTATCTCCGAATAGTCTTCCCGTTGATAAACCAAAAAAAAAAAAAATATTTTTTCAAAGAAAACATTCTTAAATAAATAGATATCTAGTTTAAGATTATTTACGTATTCTTAATTCGAGGCAATACATTTGTAGGAAACGTTTTCACCAAAACAGTAAGTAACAATAAGTAACAAAATTATGTTTTTCTTTGTATAAAACTGGACTTATAATATAAGATCAATTCCTAAAATCATAGACATGTTTTTCCGAAAGCCAATTTTTAACACAATCCCCTTAAACTCTATTTTGCAAATATTAAAATATGTCTTGTGGATTTTGAGGATGAAAGTTACATGTGTTGAAATTGGTTTTTACAGTATTTTTATTTTCCTCTATAATGTTTCATCAAGTAAATATACACAATATAACTCTAAATCTACATGTAGGATTGCACTAGAGAACTGAATCAGTGATTGGCCCAGATAAGATGTAGAGCGTGATCTATTGGTTTTACTTGAACATCACGTGTGTGATACTTCAAGCTGTATTTCTTAAAAAACATATTATTTACAGGGTCCTGATAACGTATTATAAAAAACACATTGGCATGGTCGCCATCTATGCGTATCATAATTTTAGCATATCCAACCATGAATGGACACAGAATGTTTCCTTTTCGTCCCTTTTCGATAAATCCAATCACGTATTCGAGACCATTTATCTCCGCTGTTGCTACTGTACAAAAGCCTGAAACAATGTTGCGGAATCTATTTGGATATTTAAAACTTTCGTATAAACGAGCAGCAAGCTCAATGGGCTCCTGATGAATCTTCTTTCCCTTCCAACTGCCTAACAGCCACGCTGATCCTGCAAAAATAAAGTAAGAGCAGAAAATAATTACTTGTATTAATTAATTATTTAAGTTCAGTATATGGTCACTTGTTTTTATATCATTTAAAACTTCAAATATCTACCTAACACATTTCTCTAGTCATTATATTAGCGCCACCTCTGCCGCTATTTAATGAATCGATGATATTTTATGAAAGATAGTACAAGATTGAACCAAATGAACTGCCTGATTTTTGAAAACGTTAGTACAATATTGTCCTTAATACAGAACCTTACCCAAAAACATAGACATCGTATACATACTCCCCGTATAAAACTAACAATGTGCTACCTAATTGTCAGCAGCTTTGATGAGTTTAGTTTATGATGGTAGATCCTTAGTCTGGGGGCGAACTTTTGGATCCTTTTTATGCACAGTCTACCCGATATTATTTACTCAAACACGTACTAAACATAGAAATCATTTTGCATCAACCAGTCGATCTCCTTGATCAGTTGATGCAAGCGCCTTTTCGTATAAGCAATTCATGATCCAATAATCGGTCTCCACCGTGATATCCTCAAGAATAGCTTAATTCACCTTAGTCAGATTTAAAGGCTTAAAAAGACCCTCGACGTTAATGCTCATTTTTTTCCTTAAGGCAATCATCTTTCAGGGATAAGTAACATCATCTTTACTCAAACAAACAGCTAGCAAGAGGTTTCATTCATGCTAGCCGAGCACCGCATGCAAGGAACAGACTGGTCGCCAGGTATCCCAGGCTTACTTTTGTAAGCCACCTCACACATGTTGTTCAGCTTTCTGCAGGGTTGTTACACCTCTCTTTTGGAAATCTTTCTTTGCGCCTATTCCTAATAAACACGCACACTATTGCGTGGATTTATCGACTGCCATGACTTGCTTCAGCACTATGATGCCATCGTTATCTTTGTTCATAAGGGCTGCGATAGTCGTTGCGACGTTATGTTGAAAACTTCTTGTGAACAGTATATGTACATACAAAACTTTCAAAAATACTAAAAAAGTTACAGATGAGGAAGAGGAAGTGACATTAACATCAAATGCGACGCTTTCCTTGATGATCTCTCAAATTTTTGGCCAAAGAAGTTTACTTCTGCACACAAGAATACGACCCGCATCGTCAGCTGATATTTAAAAGCGCTGTCACCAATTTCGCAGTTGCTGATATTATAAAGCAATGTATTAGTACCAAAGAAAGGTGACCTATTCAATAACCTGTCTGAACTCGCTATTTAGGATCTCTACAGCTCTTGTAAACGACAGAATTTTTTGGAAAATTGAACCTGTGTGGTAAAAATTTCCGCAGAAAGTGGCACAAAACAAGTTTAAGATGCTGTCAGGAGCATATTCTAATTGACATGAGAGTATGCTAAGATGCTACATTCTGTAATCGCAGTTTGTCCGAACCTGAATTGAGTACCAAAAAGCTCTTGATTTCACTAAGACTTGGGATATCAAATAGTTTCAGCTATTCCGATCTAGCATTTAAACGTAATATTATTTGCTTCAGAGGATCAATAAGAATGAAGAAACACATCTTCAGGACGTACTAGAATCAGTAGGGAAAACAGAATGAGAAGTGTGAGTTTCCCAAAGTAAACCTTCAGAGAAAGCTGTTTACAAAAATATATTATCCTGAACACAGAGTTTTACTTAAAGTTCATGAATAATTATGAGCAGAATAAAAAGGTAACTTCTAGCATCAATAATAGTCCAGGGGATCAAAATACATCTTTCTCGAGGAGTTTGGTTTCATAATTTTCAGAAGTAAATTCGGTAGTTCAAGTGTTTAAAAAACCTCTCCCAGAGGAAATTTGTGTTCCCAAATAAAATTTAAAACACGCTCATCGCTTTTCAAAGGTTTTGTCATTAAAAAAACTGAAGCTGGTGCAGTTTTTTTTTAAATTCATCATCCTCGAAGTAGTTGTATTTAAAACTGAAATTATGACACCCTGATCTTATTTGGAATGTGCCGTTATTCTAAGAAGTAAACCCTGTAGTCAAACTTGAAAAACCTTGATCGGATTTTGCAGGTCTCGTTATTCCATGAAGAAAATTGGTAGTTTGGTTATTTAGAGTGTATCTTCCTGGACATAGTTGAAATAATAACTAAAATTTAAGTCACTCTGGTCGGATTTTTAAGGTTTTTTTATTATAAAAAGTAAACTTGGTAGTGTAAGAGTTTAAAATACATATTCCTCCGGGTAGTTGTGTTTGAAAATAAAATTTAAAATACGCTGATCAGTTTTTTGAATTCTTCGAAAATCTAAGAATTAAACCTGGTGGGTAGGTGTCAAAAGTACATCTTTCTTGACCGGTTCCCTTCTAAAATGCCTTCTACGTTAATTCTGGGTGCAATTTCCTACGGGAAGTTGTAATTGTAACACCTGGCCGAACGGGCGTACTTTTTAGACGAAAGAGTCCTCGAAAAAATGACCACGTTTTTCTTTATTTTAGTTCTGGATGCAAATTCCTAGGCAAAGATGTATTTTTACTACATGAACTGTCGGGTTTACTTCCGAGGACTACAGGACCTTAAGAAAACAATAAGGATGGATAAGATTTTTGTTTTAAAGGCCCCTTGCTTAAAGAAGATGCATTATAAAAACCTGGACTACTTTAGCTATACTTCTTAGAAGGACGGGTCTTCGAAAAAATTACCACGATACCTTCTACTTACGTTCTGGTCACTACGACGAGACTAGCAGATTTTTTTTTAGAATTACAAGACCTTTGAGAAATATTCAGGTGTTCTTCTTGTGATGTTGCGGATTTCCCGAACATTACAAAAATAAAGTTAGTTAAAAATCTAGTTAAATACGCTTGGTTTACATCGAGAGTAAATTCGGCGCTGCTCATTGTTATTTATTTATTTAAGAATTATTCGTCTGTTTTTCTTTTTTCTTTGTTTTTCATTTTGTTTTGTCGCTAAAAACTGCTATGAGAGCTTGCGAATGTCGCGGCCTTCAGGGGTGAATTTTAAAGGTCTCCACCACCTCACATTGCGTCATTGATTAGGGTCTATCGTCACCTCCAACTTAGCGAGGCTTCTTCTGTCCTGTGACCTTCGGCGTATTCTTCTTATGGCTCTACTCCTGAATCATCGTATCTGCTTACTCTTTGGCTGTTTAAGATCCACGACATGTCTCTGGTGAAAATGGATTAAGGCGATTACCAGAAAAATTATTTATAAAATTAGGTAATTTCGCCACCTTGTATATTTTATTTTATTTCTGGCTGTTGATGCCGCCTCTTTTATCTATTTTTTGGGGAGTCATGGAGTCCAAAAAAACATCTGCCGTTCTAAGCATGGACTTCCGCCCTCCAATTCTCGCACATGATTGTATTCGGTCACCCGCTAGCCTCGACTTTCAAGGCCTACTTTTTCCGCTTTCCGAGAATACGGAAAGAATTTTAATTGATCTCATGATTTAGCGCGGCAAAGAAAGATACAACGAAGAGAAGAAAAGGCGATAGGGCAGACCAATGAGAAACAAGCCTACATGAGGATCTCTCTCTTGGCCGTAACAATTAAAAATTAGTCCTCTGCGCAAAACACTTACTTTACTCTCAGCAAGCTCTGTTCATCACATTAGCGTACGTTGATTTCCAAATTTTCACGCAGTCTAGTTTGTGAAATCGAAGTGTAAACTACGTGCTCTTTGACGACCCGCGGAGAAACTAATATATTAAGGTAGGATCTTCATCCTTTTCATATAGTAGGGCCAAGAAATTAAGTATTAAAATCTTGAGCAAATTGATTTTCTATAAAATAATTTTACTCCTTGGCCAAATCATACTCATTAATTTATGATTGTGCTTTGAACTTAAATCATTATGAGTCTCTAAATTATTTTTAACGAAGTGCCAAATCAAGAATCATGTGCCTTTTTCTCTTTTATTTGAATAATGCCCCAGAAATGTTTTTTCAGTATTTTAATGAACCTATGTAAAATTGTATCACAGATATCACTTCCACATTCCCCTATCGGTAATTTAAGCTTTAAAATGATATTGTTTTATATTTGGGAATATTTCAATGTTTTCTCAGCTTATAAATGTATTTCAATGAAATTGTATCACAGAGATTACTTCCCCGTTCCCCTATCGGCAATTAAAGCTTTAAAATTATATTGTTTTATATTGGGAATATTTCGATGTTTTCTCAGCTTACAAATGTATTTTAGTAAAATTGTATTAGCAGAGACCATTTCCCATATTCCCCTATCACAAATTTACGCTTTAAAGTGATTTTGTTTCATATTATGTAATATTGCTATATTTCTTAGTTTTCCAATGTACCCATATAAACTTGTATTAGTAGATATCATTTCCCCTATTCGCCTATCTCTAATCTACGTGGAAGCTTCTAATGTGTCCCCTAAGGGTTTAAAGTTTTTCTTTCACCTTCTTCCTATTCCTTAACACACCTCCCACACCCTTTTTGGCGGTGGGAGGGGGAGCTACAGTTTAAGGTGGGTTTCGAACCACCAAGAGCAACAGCCTAAAGTACTTAGAGAACCTTTTTCTCTAGAGGTACCGGTCCCACGACTTTCCGGAGATGAACAATTCCCGTGCTAGGCTAGTGTTCACCGCATGGCGGGACTCGAACCCGCAAGCCGACAGAGTGGGTCCAAAGCCTGCGCTTTAGCCCCGACGACCATCGCCCCACTTATCTCTAATTTACGTTTTAAAGTGATTTTGTTTCATATTATGTAATATTGCTATATTTCTCAGTTTCTGAATGTATCCATATAAACTTCTGTTAGCAGAGACTATTTCCCCATTCCCCTATCGCTAATTTAAGCTTTTAAATGGTTTTGTTTTATATTGTATAATATTTCAATGTTTTCTCAGTTTCCTAATGTACCCATACAAACTTGCATTAGCAGAGATCATTTCCCCTATTCTTCTATCTCTAATTAAGTTTTACAGTGATTTTGTTTTACATTTTATAATATTTCAATGTTTTGTTAGTTTCCCCATCGCACCCATATAAACTTTTATTAGCAGGGATCATTTCCCCTATTCGCGAATCGCTAATTTACATTTTAAAGTGAATTTGTTTTATATTATATAATATTTCCATGTTTTCTCAGTTTCCCAATGTACCCATATAAACTTGTATTAGCAGAGACCATTTCCCCTATTCCTTTATCGCTAATTTACACTTTAAAGTGATTTTGTTTTATATTATGTAATATTGCTATATTTCTCAGTTTCTCAATGTACTTATATAAACTTGTATTAGCAGAGATCATTTCCCCTATACCCCTATCGCGAATTAAGTTTTACGGTGATTTTGTTTGACATTTTATAATATGTCAATGTTTCTCAGCTTCCCCATCACACCCATATAAACTCTTATTCGCAGAGATTATTTCCCCTATTCCCCTATCGCTAATTTCCGTTTTAAAGTGAATTTGCTTTATATTCTATAATATTTCAATGTCTTCTCAGTTTCCCGATGTACCCATACAAACTTGTTTCAGCAGAGATCGTTTCCCCTTTCCCCTATCGATACTAGAAACTATTAAATAGCTCGTCGCTTACGTCTTAAAATTTCGTGTGCAATGAGTTTTCCGATGTTCTTTTAAAATTGTACCGATGGAGATTATTTTCCCCCTTTCCGCTAACGTAAGTCTTTTTTCCCTTTGGAATTATGTTTCAGTCGAGCTTCACCCTAATCCCTTTTAATTAATATTGTAATTTTGTTCTTTATCGAAGCCACGGCTTATTTTATTGTTAATGTACACCCAAGTCCTTGAAAAGTATTATAATAAATTAATTTTAATTATCATTTTGAGATCGAATTTTGCCAATTTATTGAATCCCGACCCCTCTATTATTACTCACTCTTGTATTGAGGCTGAGCTAACCATTTAGTTCAAGCTATAGTTGCTGCCCGATATTATTATTTCATTTATTTATTTTTGTTTGTTTTTTGGTTCGTTTATCTTTTTAGAAATTTTGGAGATTAGGAATTGTGGGGTTTGAAATTAAGAACTCCATATTCCTGACCTGTGAAGGGTCACATTTTAGTTATTTGTTGCTTTCGTAAATATATTCGGTTATCCTGCTTTTTGATGTGTAGAACATTTTTCGAGAATCTGTCGCAAGAAAGGGGTGGCGCCTCGCTTAAAGCTGTTCGTTTTAAATCAGTAGGTATTCAGGAAAGGGCAGGTTGTCCGCACCTAGTAAGACCACACA
>JAAAKG020132154.1:0-14606 GCA_010014905.2 Druon quercuslanigerum | reverse complement strand
TACTTCTCTAGCTTCTTTAACGTCCATGCATTTTTTCATGCAAGCTCTCGTGTTTCTATGGCTTCTTATGTCCCTTCAAACTAGGGTCTCATTTACACATTCTAACCATTCGTTCCGCGGTCTGGCTCTGGGCACGCTGCCATTTACTTTACCTTGATATACTTGTTCCGTTAGTCGTTCATCCTTCATTCTCTCAACATGCCCGAACCATCTTAACCGATTTCTTTCCCATGTATCAACTAGCATTTCTTCCGCACCACATTCATTACTTACTTACTTCTTTGTCCATTAGAGTTTTCCCGCATATTATACGCAGGAATCTCATATCGATCGCGTTGACTTTACTCTTATCTTCTTCTTGATATGTCCATGTCTCGCTGCCGTATAGCACAGTTGGTACAAGTATGGAATTATGTATTGCCATTTTGGCCTTATTAGATATAGTTTTACTTCTTTTAAGGGGGCCTGCTCTACCAGTAACCCTCTTACCTTCGTTTATGCGTCTATCTAACTCCTCATCTATCTTCCCGTCCTTAGTAAATAAGCTACCAAGGTATACGAATTTATCAACTTGTTTAATTCTCTCATCATTCAATACAATGTTGCATATTGTTTTCTCACTCTTTCCTTTAAACTACATAGTTTTTGTTTTATTTGCGTTAATTTTGAGGCCCATGCTCTTCATGCTTGCATTAAATTTATTCAACATTCTTTGTAATTCTTCGATAGATTCTGTCATGACAACCTTATCATCTGCGAACGCTAACCCACGTACGCTTACTGTTTCGAAATCCACACCTTCTTCGTCGAAAAGAGCTATTCTTAAACACTTGTCCATAAATAAAATAAATAGCCATGAAGACATGACGCATTCTTGTCTAACGTCTTGTATAATATCGAACCAGTCACTCAAATTCCTATTTACCCTTACACTCGCTTTGCCACCCATATATATCACTTTTATAGCTTGTTGAAGCCATTCATTTTTAGTTTTTAGTTTTTGAAAACCGGCAGAAGTTACAATAAAATTTTTAGAAGAAAATTTTTAAAAAGAATGAATTTGAGAGTGTGTTCGTTAAAGCCAAATGAACTTTATAAAAGAGAATTCACTATAACAAAGTTACTGTTTTCGGTGGTTTGACCTTTAGTTTTAAAAAATCTGTAAGAATATACAAAGGCCGAGCGCGCAGCGCAACGGAAATATGCGCCATGAGAATGTGTCTACGAATCAGGCAGAGTTTTAACTTAAAATTCCACTATTTGTTTGAAAATAAACTTTCTTCTTAAACTTTTATGTTTTTGGGTTGAAAACTCTACAGTTTTATATAAGAAACTCTCCTTTTTGTATTTGAAATTCAGCAGTTTTGCTTAAAAGTCAAATATGTGATAGAAAAAGAAACTTTTCTGTAAAACATTTGTTCTTTTTTATTAAAAATAATTTGGTACAATTCTAAATTGATTTTTTCAATGAAAATTTAACTTTCTCATTTGTGATTAAAAGATTATCATTTATATTTAGAAAATTAAGTGTTTGATTCAAACTTAATGTAGTTTGTCGAAATTTCGTCTTTTTTAGTAGAAGGTTAGTCTTCTCAATTAAAAATTCAACTATTTCTTTAAAAAGGTATTTTGTTGAAATTTTCTTTTTTGGGTGAAAAACTAAACTTTTTAAGTTGAAATTTAAATGTTTAATTGAAAACTCACTTTTTTACTAAACCTTCATATTATCGGGTTCCAATTCCACAATTTTGTATAGAAAAATCATCTATTTGTCTAAAAAATTTCAATGTTTTGTAAAAGATTCGTTTTTCTTCATTTATAACTAATTTTTCTCGATGAAAATTTAACTCTTGCATTTTTGTTTAAAAATTAATCTTTATAGTTTAAAATTTTAACTATATAATTCGAAACTTATGTAATTTCTTTCAAATTTATTTGGTTGGTAGGAGTTTTATAATTTTTGTGGAAAATGCATATCTTTGGCGGAAAATTGGAGTATTTTTTAAAACATCCCTTTTTTGTTGTAAAAAAGAATGTTTTGAACTGAAAATTTTCCTATTTGGGCAAAAATGAAATTTTCATATTTGAAATTTCTTATTTTCAGGTTAAAAATTCTATTCTTTTATATGCGAAACTCGTCTTTTAGTCTTTAAAATTCAACAATTGGGTTGAAAAGTCAACTATGTGGTAGGAAAATTCATTTTTTTGTAAACTCGATAATTCTGTTAAAAATTCATTTTTATTGTTAAAATTTGATTTATCTGCAGAATTTCGCTATTCCATGATTGGTAAGAACTTTCTCATATATATATTTGATAAGTTGGAATATCATATTTTTTTATAGAACCTTAACTTTCTTGGTCCAAATTGCTAGAAAACTTAATTATTTGGTAGAAAATTAACATATGTCGTTAAAAAGTTGTATTTTTGGTTGAAAATTATCGTCGTTTATTGATAGTTTTACTTTCTGATTGAAAATCTAACTATTATGCTAAAAATTCTCTCCATTTTTGATTAAAAGTTAATCTTTTAGACACACAATTAAACTATTCAATTTTTTGACAAAATTGATGTTTTTTGTGGTCTTGGAAATTAAATTTTTTGTAGATAACTTATCTTTTCAGCTATAAAATTATATAATTTTGCTAAAAGCTTGTGTATTTTGTTCAGAATGCGAATTTTTGGGTAAAACATTGATCTTCTTAGTATATAATTTATATGTTTGGTTAAATACTTAACAACTTTCTTAAAAATCCATGTTTATAGTGAAAATTATTATTTTTTAATAAAAAAATGTAGAAAGTGTGTTTTCTATACTTTTTAATAATTTAACGCTTTTGTAAGTTATATTGCAAGAAATATGAATGGCAACACTATTTCAATAAAAAGCACTTCTCCTAAGACTATTTTTATTAATATTATAAACAAATGCACTATGCAGATAATTGTCGTAAGAAAAATGTAATTTACATAAAAACTTTAAAAAAGTCGACATCTCTGTCTTAATTTTTATATATTTCCAAAATAAACAATAATTAATTATTTAAATTATTCATAATGTTTTTGAAAAAACGGAATACTTCGAACAATGATTAACTTTTACATTTAATAAAAAATACGATTTTTTACATTTTCCGAGAAAAAAAATTGTTTTAAAAGTCGTGGGAGATATTCAAGTTGTCAATTAGTTATTATTTTTATCAGAAAACACGACAGAAATAGCTGAAAATTGACAATAATACTTGAAAATCCAGTATTTGGATTCTTGGGTCATATTTTGTGATCTGTAGGGGGAGCGAGTAAGTGTGGGTCAAAAGTAAAAGTTATGAGTATAGTTTCATTTCGTAGACACTCCGTTTCAAACCCTTAATATTGAAATTTCGAAAAAATAGGACTTTCTTTCTCCGGAAATGGAAATGGAGGTGGGGGGGGGCTTGCCCTGTTTCTCGTAACGTTCGAACGTTTGAGCGCAGTTGAGGAGAAAGCGACCTATTGAGAGGCAATGTTTCGAAATCTCCCTCGGTCAATGCGAAGTCTAGAAGGTGGGGATAACATGCGAGCGCAGTTGAGGAGAAGATGCCCTATTGAGAGGCTCGACTGTATTTCCTTATATCCCAAGTCGAAATTTAGGCCCTACTTTAAGTCTGTACCTTCTATCTTAATAACCACTGGATGCAGAGAAGTAGGTTCTGAATAAGCAGCGATTTCATTGTAATTTAGACTCTAATTTGGCGCCAAAATTGTCCGACATCGACCGCTTTTCCACGTTTCGCGTCAAAGTAGAATCTGTATTTAAAACACATTAGACCCTATTTAAGTCTCCAACTACTGCATGTAGGACTTGTGGCATCAAATCAGATTCTCTTCAATCTCACACGAACACGAATGAATAAAAATAAGAATTGTTTTTTACCAGGAAAAATAAATTAATATGCGATACAAACATCAAGAATATTTGCAACTATTTCATTGAAATGTTATTCATAGTACATATGATTATCTTGCTAAAGCATAGTACCAAGAAACGAAACACATATTGTCTCAACCGATTCAGCTAACGGAGCGCGTTAGGATGTGTTCTATAAAAAAGATTGACTCTTGTCTAGCACTTCAATATCCAAAATCTTTTAAAATGCCTAACAATTACTTGAATATTTACGATTTTTGAATATTTTGTACCGTTAAATATTTGAAATCATTTTTGAAGAGTTTAATATCCGCTATGCGTAGCTAGAAGCTAACAGCGTGTGTACTCTCGCTCCAGTTCCCATAAAAAACTTACCTGTATAAATATATTTCTCGTGCCTCGAACCGTATTTTTAGGTCTATTAAAGATTAGCCTGAGAAATTTATTTTTTTTCTGCATTGCTGCCCTATTGAAACAGTGTGATAAACAAGAAATTAAAAAAAATAACCTCAAAGTCACACGTGATGAAAAGTGGATGCTCGGTGAGTCTTTCAAGTGTGAACTTCAGCTGCTTTTTCCGACAACATGAGTAACAACAACAAAGACTCCTTCGTTCCACGTAACATCCAAAAAGATTGTCTCAGGATAAATTTCATACCTTGCGAGGCGGTTGAATCTCGGCCTAAAATACTGCAAACCCCTCGTTGAAAACGAATTTTCCAAACATCTCAATTTATCTTTATGATCGAAAGAGAGGAATCACTAAATACTTTAGAATCACACTCTTCGTTTACCTTACGGTCAAAAGCTCTTAACATTAGAGATATAGGGTAAATTAAAAATAAAACAAACTCACTAGGCCACTTCGGATTTACGTTAACAGTACAAACAATAGAAACTTTACTTAATTTAAATTACAAGAACTGAGGTGATTTACGCGAACCAGTCGAAACAATTTTTCTTTTCATACCCGAATACATATAGTTACGCTGACCTCAAAATCAAGGTTTTACAATAATATGAAAATCCTGAAACCTTAATATTTAGAATTCTCAAGCACGCACGTGAACTTCAGAAAATACTCGCGGCACTGATAAAGGTAGAAGGTTGACTCCATGGTCGGAATAAGCAGTCTGATTATTAAATACTGACTGTAAATTTTCTACAAAATAAATCAGGACCCGTATGACCATCGAGCTTACCCGAAAACAAAAACTTTTACTTTAAGAATATCGAAATCTAAAATTGTACATAATTACCACACAAAATCGTCGTTTAGGGTTACATTACACTCCGGTGAGAGAATTTTTATACAAAGAGACTTCATGCTCTCGACGTACGGTTGGGGCCCCGCGTTCGCTTGCCTCTCAGTTGAGATGTGGTCTCGTACGTACTTACGGGTCGATGCTAGTTTTAATTGTGTCCTCCCTCTTTTTACAACTTAGTTTTCGTAGATGGAGACGGCTGCGGATGGAAGTATGAAAAGAGAAGAGATAAGGAGTAAATAAAAAACGTTATAAAAGTTGCCATGAGTGTTTCCTGGTGGCGCTTTCAGAAGAGACCCGTACTATAACATCTCACGCGATTTAATTCGAAATTTCCCTGTTCATTCTGGCAAGTCAAGTTCTTTTAGTGACGAGTTATATCTACCACGTTACAACCTACATCGCCTGTGAAGAAAAGATCACGAAGTTGGTTATTTGCTACAGTAGTTGTTGGAAAGCTGGCTCGGGATGCAGGTGCAAATAAACTAGCAAGATTAAAGTGAACTCTAGTAGCTTTTTTCTAAGATGCGAGGCACACTGGAAGGCAGTCGGTGTTGGAATCATGATCTAAGAATACATGGTCTAGCCGTAAGCTCTCCCAATTTCGTCCCCAGTCGCGCTCTACCACCGCCAACCATCGCGTTACCATAGCAAGTGTTAGCGTCTCGGTCTTCACGGACGTTTTACAGCGAGTATACAATGTCTCGCGCGCTCACTTATCCAATATGGCCAGCAGTGGTAGAATCGGTAGAATTGCTTTCTATTGATTAACTTTTTTTTAGTTGCGCGTGGCTAGACCATGTATTTTTAGATCATGGTTGGAATGCTGCACAGGGCATTAACGTTCGCGGAGTCGGCGATAGGCGTACAAGCGCATGCGCCGCTCATACACAAATGTACACATAAACACCTTAATACTTATACTGAGTCTTCTATTTTAAGAGTAGTCAAACGCCGTACTATCCTGGCTACTTTAAAAAAAAATATGATTCCTGATCTATGTTATAAGAAATGCTGTAGTCGTCCCACGTCCCCAGGTTCTTACACCATTTTTGATATTCAAACAACAATATAAGCGTAACAGTATCGAAGCTCTCTGAGGACCTAAAGTTATTCAACATGGGACTGATCCCTTGCGAAGAAAATGTTATCGACAACAATCGAAGGATGGGCGACCTAGAGATAAAAAACCTTATACTCCAGGACCGAAATGAAAAGCTAATGGTTACATTACGCAATAGCATTGATTCTAATTGGAAACGGATCAGACGGCGCTTATTATTTACGTTTCTATACCCCCGAATTCAGTCAAAGACTATTTGAAGGCAACTATCGTCACTCGACTAAAAGCAATAATTTTAATTAATTTTCCGTTTACTTTCACAAAGAACATTGAACGTCAAAGTATAGTCTTTAGCTTAAAGATTTCAGGTTAAAAAAATTCTAAGTAGGGTCAGTATTGAAGAAGACGTTAAACTTCGCACTGCTATTCAGATCTTGCGTAATTGTAGGGAAAAATGAGACTCTTAAAAATTTTTAATGAAAACATTTTTTTTTTTAAAGATGCGTATTAGGATATTTTTTCTTTCTTTTCTCAAAATAACCTTGGGACATCCCGAAATTTCTACGAAAGAGGAGCTGGCTGTGCAAATAGTTTTAAGTTGAACTTAATAGGGGCTAATCGTGTTAATTAAAATGATATGAAAAGATCACCATATAAATGTATGAAGAAAATGGCCAAGAACGACAAAAGAAATTAAAAAACAGAGGGGGGGGGGAGAAATTTAATAAATTCTAGAAGGTTCTCGCTTGTAAGTACTTAAGGCACGTAATGAGTGAGTCACATTCAGCTAAGGAAAGTTAGATTATTGAACCAGAAAGAGGAAACTTTCATGAAGCTATTACATTTTTAATCCGAAAAGTTGAATTTTCAACCAAAACCTCACTGTTAACCAAGAAAACTATATCGTATTTTGTGAATGGCCCTTAAAAGAATAAAAAAAAATTAAATCCTCAACAAAATGGTTAAATCTTAAATTTAAAAAAATATTTTCTGAAGAAAAAGAATCACTATATTTTTAGTTAAAAAAGATTATTTTTCAACTAAAAAATTAACTTCTAACTATTTTAATTTGGCCAGAAAAGATCAATTTCTAACCCAATAGTTATAGTTAGTCTTTACATTTGTTACCTGTAATATTATCTTAGTAGATCGAATTAATTAATTGCGTAATTTTTTATTCGTAGGATTTTAAGTCTGTTTCGAAGCACAAACAATCTTATATTTTACTTATGCCAGTAGCGGATAATTTTGAGGAATTTCTAAGAGATGACGTTAATTTTTCTGTGTCGGATCGAGGCATATCGTAACCATCATTATCAACACCAAAACCAAATATCCATGGATTGAAGCTCATGCTATATATTTGGTGGTATTATCAGGTTGTATTTTATGATAAGCTGGTCCAACCTGACGAAATCATCACGGGCTTAAAAAAGTTGAAATGAGAAGTCTTACCCCAACCGCACGCTCCCAATACATTTTCTTAAATTAAATTAAAGTTTTGAGGATATTAATTTACATGTATTTTACATGTACTACTCTAAACTTCTTTACAATTGAGGTATTTCTGCCTACATGTGCATCCTTACTTTCATTTCGGCTTAATTCAAAAATCGCGCCACCGTCCATGTTCATTATTACCCGTGTTAGAGTGGTACTTTGGACGTATATTCCACGCAGTGCTGTATTATTACGATCGAATATTGCTAGGATGTCACCAGTGGAAGTTTCTAAAATCAGTTGCTCTTCGGTTGGCATGGGCATACGTTTATTACCTTCTCCTTTTAACAGAATTGGAACATCGGTAGGAAAAGTATATCTGCGAACTTCAAATACTTGGTGCGGATTCGAGTTAGGAATTAGCCGAATAAACCTAATTTCTTCAGGGTTGAATCCAAGTACGAGCCAACTGCTGTGCCGGCGAGGAAGAGACCTGGAGCTGGTACCAATATGAGGCTCGGCGGGACAAGAAGAGCTTTCAGGAGGAAGATTTTTTCCAGGAGAAGGGGGACCTGTACCTATCACGAAGAGAAGGCTTAGCATGAGCAGAAGACGTGGCAGGAGAAGAAGGACTGGCAGGAAACGAAAATCTGCCAGAAGGAAGATACCTATCGGAAGAAGAAGAAGAAGAAAAAGAAGAAGAAGAAGAAGAAGAAGTGCCAGAACGAGGAACACCACATTACAGAATTATACGTTACGCAAATCTAGAAGTAATATTTGGGTGGTCCTTATTTGTTAATTTTGGAGTCATATACGTCTCCTCCTCCCGCCTGTTTCGTTGTTTAAAGGGCAATAAAATGATCTCCACGAATTTTGAGCGAAATCTGTTAATACTAACATGTTTTTTTTTAAAACTTTACTAAATGGCGGATCCCTTAATTGGAAACAAAATTACAATTTCCACAATTAATAACAAAATGTGTCAATTAGGAGATTGCATTATTGCAAAGAAGCATATTTCGTGATGCATGAAAGTTTGGATAAATTCAACCTGTATAGATGGAAGTAAATTTCGAAATTAGCGCCTTATTACAATTTTCAAAAGTTACTTAATTTTTAACAATGTAAAGAAAATATGAAATATATTTTCGAAAAGGATTTAGTGATTCTCAAAACATAAAATTTTTTTAAACTTTAAAAGTTTGACTAACAAAATTACTAAAAAATGAAGATTTCTGACTATTCTGCAAAATTTTACGAATTTTATAAAGAAAAAACTCCCCAGTATACTGCAGCTTCACGAAATTTTTAAGAAAGCGAATTTTAGGAATCACTAAATCCTTTTTAAAAATGTATTTCATTTTTTTTTATTTGTAACAATTCTGTAACTTTCCAATGTAGTAATAAGGTGCCATTTTCACTTTAATTAGAATTTCAAGATCTATTTTTAACTATACCCTTTGTAACATTACCATTGATTGTTCTTCGAAATTTGAAGATCATTGGAAGAAAATCATAGAAAATTCGAGTTTTGAAGTATTTCATAATGCTCTATTTTGATTTCATCCGTCTCAGCCGACACGCTTACTCACTTCTTCCCGACCCGTTTCTTTTTCTAAATACCTCGACATCTCCGCTAACACCATTTCTCTTTGCGGTTCAAAGTCGAAATTAAAAGCATCCTCTTTAGGCGAGGGAGAAGAAAAAGAAGACACCTCGGATGAGGTATATAATTAAAAGTAAAGTAACGCCAGGGGACGCTACTCACTATGTAAGACGCATCCTCACAACTACCGAGACGCGCGCTTATAAACACCTGAACAAAATCATGTTTAGAATAAATGAATTACGTTAAGATTCCAAAATCATGATAAGATTTTGTAAAAATATTTAGATTATGTATTTAGATTAAGGTTATTCTAACTAGGTCAAGATTTTGTAATTAGATTAAGATGATGTATAGACATATATTATTAGGCCTCGATGTATTTTAATATATTTAGGTTAGTTTTCTCTGGCAAAAGTATAATAATCGTTAACTTAGATACAAATAAACTTTCCGTGTACTTTCGTTGGAAATTTCAAATTTATGAACGCATGTTATTATTTTAGGGTATAAGCATGTTTTTATTAGTAGACCTTAAAGAAAGAAATACAGAGAGAAGCAACGACAGCCTTTATATCAGCAACGCGGCAGGGCGCGTAGAGGTGAGGAATGCGAGTAGAGCGCAAATGAAGCTCGAGGCGTGCATTTGCCTTTACCGATTTTCTATCCTCTCCGTGCGACCTTTACGCAGCGTCCACGCGAAGTCCGCACAGAATGTCACTTGTTTGGGAGCTGGTAACCAGAACCCTTAAAGACAAATCCTACAGCTAGAAACCAACCCTATGTGCCTACAGCTGGTTGCCAACTATAGGTTTGGTCCGTAAGCCATTATTGTCCCTCGCTTACAGAATAGTTCTCCTCTCTCGCTCTCTCTGGAGACTCTCAAGATGATAATCGACGACATTATACTTATTACTGCATTTATATCTAAATAAAATGGTAAAGATACTTAAAAAGTAAACGCTCCAAACAAACTCAATTTTGATTTTGTTCTTTATCTTCTTGCTTACAACCGCCAACGAAATAGCTGGCATTCCAGCCCGCTCGTTTCCGCTGAGACAGCTAGCATTCCAGCCCTCTTAGCCGATACGCTTACTCACTTCTTTTCGATGTGTTTCTTGTTCTAAATAACTTGAAATCTACTACATCATTCAACCTTTCTCGCCACGTTCCCTTCAGATCGCTCTCACTCCCGCTACCTTTTTCTATCTTATGTGATAGACAAAACAGTCATTCCTTCCACCTTCACAAATAACCTCTCTCACTCACTCCATATCGCAACTTACAATCGCATATTCCTGTCTTTTACTCCAAGACATAGTTCCATCTCACTTTGGCTTAGTAAACAGAAACTATTCTTCCCAAAAGATTATTCTCCTTGCTGTTAACACCAAGTACCCCAATAGGTAGGGAGAGTATCAATAATAATTGAAATAAATGCTCGCATCACTGAAAATAAGTATCACTTGGAAGCTAGTTTGCGATATTGAAACAGTTCTCGAAAAATATAGCTTAGGGTTGGCTCTATCCTAATGCCACGTTATTTTGATGTCACTCAAGGACCTTTTAGTACAACTGTTTTTGATCAAAACAGGATTAAAGTGAGAATCAAATTTTGTCTCTTTAAAATGTCTTTTTTTCTTTTGAGCATAAAACTGCAAGCAATTCAAACAATTATCCCTTTGCATTATTGCAGTTCGCTAGTCCGTGCTACTTTACAAACTTTAGCTACCAAAGTAAAATAGTACGAAAGACGTCTTTAAAACAAGAAAATTTGATGTTATAACAGGAAGATAATAAATTATGCCCAGACAAACATTAATTCGCCTAGATGTAACAAGGGACCAGAGATGGATTAAAAAGTTAATATTTATAAAGTTTCAGTTTTTTGAAATATTCATTTTTAATTTTTAATCTTTGGGCTCTTCTAGATGGTTTCCTATTTTAGTCGGATATAAGGATACTTTTTTTACGAGACAATTAAAAGTGCTAATAAATTTTAGAAGTATTTAAGACGTACTCGAAAGTATACATTATTTTAAACGTGCTAGTATAATTCGCTTGAGGTGAATATATTATATGATTATATTTACCAATATAATTGAGGACAGCTAGCAGGGATATGACGAGAGTATCAATCATCTTCGTTTTTCCTAATTATATGAAAAACTTATTTATGTATTATTGATGAATTCAAATGACGTCGTATAGAACGAATATTCTAGATCTACCTTGGAATATATAAAACATTCTAAAGCCGTTATCTCTTCGGTTATCAGAGACAAGATTTTTTCTCTAAGATATTTACATGTTATGAGACTAAGCTTCATTTAAGTATATTTAATTACTAAAACTGGTTATCAGTAATATTACAATTTATATAATAATTATATTATACCATATAATTTTTCTTACGTGGGGTTCCGGTGTTTAAATGAAAAAAATATAAAGTTTATACTATATCGGCACTTAATGAATTGAATTCTGCGAAATACATTATTTAATAAAAAATATTATAATTTTAAAATGATACACTGATTGACAACATATATTTTTGGCAGTTTATTCTGTATTCCTTATAGTGGAGCTGCGACGGTTATGTGTGGAATATTCTGTGACGATAGTCGTCCTGATCATTGGTGCCATTGAAGGTGCCAAACTTTCACTGGTCTGAAAATCATCATCCCTGCGTGACAAGAAAATGTTAGACACTTGCGGAGAAAATGCAGATGGCAGTTGACCTTGGGTCGATTAAAATTATTTTCATTACAAAATTTTATTGAAATAATAATTGCAAAAATTAATTATTTGTTTAATTGATTACTGATTATGAATTAACAGTGATAAAAAATAAAAAAAGTTAAACGTTCTCCAAATTTCTTTCCTCCATCATTAGAACCTAAATAGTATAATGTGCTCCATTGATTTGAATCATTTTCATTTTATAAATTGATTTCAATATTTACTATAATTATTCATTTAATAATTACTTCTGTAAAATAAATAATTGGTTTCAACGTTTCTTTGTATAGCTCCAATTATATGAGACTTATAATTGTATTATTAAGGAATTTAATTAACACTATAACTATAGAATATTCTAGCGTTTCCTTAAATTAGATAACATATTCTAATATCATTATCTCTGAGATTACCAGCTTTAAGCTTCTTCTTCTTGGATATTGACATTTCATCTGAGTCACCTCAATTTAAATAAAATTGATTACTATTTATATAATATTCATATTAAAATATAATATTTTAATTTCGAAGGAAATCTGGTATTTAAATTCATCCGAAGTAAGTAAATTTGTGCAAAGATTTGTGCTACAAGTTAGTAATTTCTATAAAAAAGTTTTTATTTGGACAGATATTTGCGGACGGAAAGCGGGTAACATATTTAGGAGTTTTGTGCACATCGTATCCTTCAACAACCTAGACCACCCGCAAAATAAATTAAAAAAAGTTTTACTAAGGAACTGTCCTCTAGACTGTCCAACTAAAATTTTGTAGTTACGGATATGCTGATAGATAATGTAAAGGTCGGAAGTTCAGAAAATAAAACTGTAGCCGTCAGCGCAGCAATGAACTTCCTTTTGGCAGGGTATTACAAAAAAGATAAAATGAGCTGTGGTAATTGTTTGCGCAATGCTCACTAGGCTGTCTGACTTATATTTTGTAGTTTCAAACGTGCTGATCATTAATATTACTTCAGAAGCTGTATGAATGGCTCGATAACCTCTGGTCAACCACTAAATATTGCTACTTTTGCATAATTAACTAGATTGATGGAAAATCTAGTTCGAAACAGAGAATCTTAAAAAGGTAAGCTTAATTTGGGTTTCGTTCTTCTGGTCTGTGAGAAGCGACCATGACCACAATGTGAAGCGATGTTGGAGGGTAATGAACACTATTTTCGTATGCAGCATAGTTGATGTACCTCAATAATGCAGAAATAAAGAATATTGTTTCTTTTCCTGACCTTCGAATCTCGATATTATTCATGAGCAGGCCTGAAACTACAAACGACAGTTGGACAGCCTAGTAGACTGTTGTCAAGTGGTACTTGCCTTTGCAGCATGAAAATAAACCCTTGAGCAGTTTTTTGTGAAATACTGTACTATTTTCAATGAATTTAGTGCAGGGTTTTTTAAACTCATTCCATGAATTATCTTATATGTATATGTGACGCGTTTCGATAAAATGGCCCTTAGCGGCCTTTCGTCGATTTTATAGGGGAAGGAGAAGAAGTAGCGAGGAGCCGATAGACTCTTCCGATATTCCTCTCTCTTTTCACCACACACATCACGTTAGGGTTAGCGTCTGTGTCAAATGTCAATATTCATGCTGTAGATGTGTGAGTGGCGAGAGAGAAAACTCGATCGTTGGTCCGAACGCCCAAATAAAAAGTCTTTTTTATATTACATATTACACGGGGAATTTTTCTGACTTCGTCAATCGAAAGAGCAAGTTTCGATTAATAATAAATGCTCATAATCTGAAAATCGATTTTTGGCCGCTAAGGGCCCTTTTCTTGGAGCGCGTCACATATTTCTAATCGATTTATAATATTGAGTTTCTGCGAAATAAATCCATGCTAATAAATTTTATTTCCAACCCACAAAAATGCTTTAAACAAATGTAAATTAATTAAACAATTAATGAATCCAAAAAATGGCGTAAAAACAAAGTTTAGATTGGTAAATTTTTCTAAATACATGATGTAATTATTTAACCAATTATTTATTATCTATTTTCCATATTTCTAAATATTGAGCCAGAGCTGTCCACTTTGTCTAATTTGGGATCCTATGCTACCTTTTGTTGAATAATTACATAATTTTGTTACATTTCTTTTCATGTTTGATAAAATTCTATTTGTTTAAACAATCTGCATTTGCTCAATCAGTTTTTTTCGATAACTAAATAGTGTATTACATGACTGTATAGTGTATAGAAAGAATACATGAACCACACACTTTTCCTATTTAACAATTCTTAATTCTTGCCGCACGATCTTTTAGCAGCATTTTTCTCGTGGAATCAGAGAACAGAGAAGAAAGTTATATCCATCATGTGCATGCGACATACTTCTAACCTTTCCTTGCATTTGCTTCTGTCTTTCGATAAACACCATACTAAATCAACCGTCAATGATGATCAACTCTTACAATCATTAAAATTAGGCAAAACATGCTTTAATTACATTTTAATTACCTGCATAAATTTCATGCTATAATTTACTAAATAATAAAAAAAAAGATTAGGAAAATTCGTCAATATCGTCAATAATGTGTGTAATCCTGACGCTATCTTATGCAATCT
>JAAAKG020132153.1:0-14607 GCA_010014905.2 Druon quercuslanigerum | reverse complement strand
TACTCCCCTCCCTACCGAGTGAGTCACGCCTACCCCGAAAGGGAAACGGCTTAATGGTGTAATAATAATAATAATACATACATTTTTTACTAAATTGTCAAATTTCCTCCCAAAACCTAGTGTTTTCAACTACAATTATGAATTTTGCAATCAAATGGACGACTTTTAGTTTTTTTATGAACAAAAATTAAGTTCTTGTAAATTAAATTGCATTAAAATGTTGAATTAAAGAGATGAACTTTTGACCGAAGAAATACATTTTTAACAAATTAGTTCAGGTTCTATCCAAGTAGTTCAATTTTCAATTGAAAAGTGTCATTTTTCAACAAAATAGTTAAAATTTTTAGCAAGCAGACGAATTTTTGACTAACCTAATGATGCTTTAATTGGAATATATTTTTTACATAAGTTACTGAAGTCACGTTTCAGTTACTTTTTTAAGAAAAAGACACTTTATTAACTTTCTTCTGGATAACATTCATAATAATATTTTCAAATTGTAAATTTTTTTTTAAGAATTCCTTTTTTAAAAGAAACTTATTCAGAAAAGTCAACTATTTTTCGTTTAAAGCTAACTCTTTTTATTTAAAAAGTATACAATTATGTTTCTGGTTCAGAATTAATATTTCTTGGTTAACAATTTTATTATTTGCTGGAAAGTTTAATGATTTTATTAAAAATTTAACTATTATGTTAAAAACTCATATTTTTTATGGAAAACATAACTTTTTTGTGAAAAATTTGTCGTTTCGGATAGAAAATTCATCTTTTTATAGAACAGTAATCTATTTTAGTATAAAGTAACTTTTTTGTTGAAAATGTGACTGTCATCTGAAAAAATTTTCTTTTTGGCTTCAAAATTTAACTGGTTGAAATTGCAAGTGTTAAAAATTCGTCTCTTTTCCTCGAAAGTACAACTATTTGGTTTACAATTTATCGTCCTTATTGGAAAATTACCTTTTTTGTTAGAAAGTCATGTTTTCGGGCTTAAAAGTGAAATGTTTACGAAAATATTCGACTTTTTACCTTAAAAACTCAAATTTTTTGATGAAAATGTATCGGTTTTAGTGATTTTTTACATTATAACTTCACCTATTTGATTAAAAATTCGTTTTTTTCGGTAGAAAAGGGGTTAAAAAATCATTTTTGGGTGAGTTTTCAACTATTTGATAAAAAAATTAATTTACTTTGCTCAAAATGTTCCTTTTTTGGTAGAAAATTTATCTTTGTGCTTTAAAATTAATGTTTTGCGTAAAAAATTACACGTCTTGATTAATAATAGATCTATTTTATTGAAAATTCAGACATTTTGGTAGAAATTTAATCTTTTTCTTTTCAAATTGTAACTATTTGGTTAACGAGTTATCTTTTTTGTTAAATATTTGCCGTTTGGTTGGAAATTGAACTATTTCGTTATCTTAAAATCTTTTAGATTCCTTTTCGTCATATTTTGAAATATTGAGAATCTAAAACTAGTTTTTTTTTTTTTAAATAAATCCTAAATTATTTTGAATATTTCACGCGATTTTGAGCTTTGGGCAAGCTTCTCGATCCAGATCCTCAATTCCCTCAAAAATCTTAATTGTCGGCACCGATACTTTTTCGTCCATAATTTTATTTCTTTCATCTCTTTAAAAGCTTGGAAAGGTTGCTAAATTATAGTGTGGTAGCAAAATATTCAGAAAAGAAGTATCTTTGAGACTTATTCTCTAATATTGAAAAATCATGTAAAATTACAATGTTATCTTTTATCATTAAATGATATGACTGATATGGACATTTTGGTTTACAAAAGTTAATGTTGCCGAAAGTTTGTTATTTTTATTAGTAAATAAACAAACGGAAGACAATCACTAAAAATCATATTCCCGCAATGATTCTATTCAATTTTTTAAACAAGTTGTTCGATATGTTTTAAGATATTTGGTAACATTACTTTTTTAGATAGAAAATATAATAATTTTTTTAGATGGAATGTATATGGTATTATTAATATTCTAATGATACAACAAAAGTTTAGGTTTTTATTCTGCTTATCTTCAATATGTTAAAAAATAGATTTAACTAGTCAGCTACTTTTACGTCCGTAAGTAGTTCAAGTCAATATGCGAGCGAACATTTAGGATTACGAGATTGCATTATACGTTGTAAACATTTCTTTCATAACGTATTTTGTGTTTACGTAATCGCCCTGAATGGATTTCAATTTGTTTGCATGATTATGCTGACAATTTTCAATCATAATTAAAATATGTAAATCACCTATTGCGATGCGGCAGAGAGGGCTGATAGGATAAAAGCTATTAAGAATGTTCATAAATTGTTCGATTAAACGTGTATAATCAACCAATCACTTTATTATTTTTGCATTTATGATTTTTGTTTACTAGACGTTGTGGTTTTATCGTGTTTTTATTTAAATTATCTTGATTGAGATTCAGAATTTCTAATTTAAAAAAAAATGTTCAATTTTTCCTGCGAATGTCTCTTTTTACAGTTTTTAATTTAATGTTTTTTGTTTGTTTATTGCAAGCTTTGCGATTAAAATAAAGTAGGAAATGTTTCCGCTGGGAGATACAAAATTCTTAACGACTTCTCGTTTGATCGCAATAGATTTCCGAGGAGAAATAGTGTGGCATTGTAAATTTAAAAAAATAATAATTGGAAAAATTATAATCTATTGAAAAATTCGATCTTTTTCCACTTATAACACTTTTTAATTAATAATAATGTAACAAATTCCAAGATCTTGCACAATATTTCTATACATTTTATGAATTAAAAAGAATTTGAGAGATTCCAAAAAATGAACTTTAAATTTCCAAAAACTATTCAAGGTTTTTTAAAGATTGCTAACATTTCAATAGTTTTGTAATATTCATACTAATTTTATAAGATTTCTTAAACTTTTCAAATACTTTATTGAAGTTCAAAATGTTTATAATTAGTTTCAGGAATTTCAGAAAAATTTAATATTGAAAATGTCCGAAGAGTTGCAAATGATTTTAGGAGGGTCCGAAAGATTTTACAGAACAAGCTTAATATTTTACAAGAATTCTAAATCCAAAGTCTTTTCCTTACCTCGAAAAAGTCAGATCCTCGAAAATCCCAAAAAATATTGGCTCTCTCTATCCAGAATGTCTCAAAATCGTTTATCACTCTAAATGCGCACTTTTCCTTCCATTTAAAGGTAGAAACCGGAAGTTTGGGTCTGGGTTGGTTGGCGAAGAATCCCGGAAATCCTTTGCTGAGTTCGCATTTGAAAAATTTGAAAGTTTTCGATTGTCGAGATTCTTTGAAAGTTAGGGGATGATCTGGAGCACTCTAATTTGACTACAAGAGGAGGGCAGCAAGTTCACCTCAGGAATATCAAAACCTGCAATTGGATTTGATATATTTTTCTATGAAATACCAATTTTTTTTTTTTTTATGCGAGTAAAAAGATTTCTTATGAAATCACCATTCATCAAACAAAATTAGTGGATACTTCTTTTTGTAATTATAATTTTTATAAATAATTAAATTAAAATGACATATTTTTAACGATATTATTGAAAATTATCGATAATCATTGGTAGCATAATTTAAGGGCAGTTAAGTTAACAATTATTTCTGGTTGACTTTAAATGTAGACACATGGCAATTTTTTATACATTTTCTTTATAAAATTAAAAAATAATATTGAGTGACCAATTTTGTTTAACTGACAACATAAATTACGGTAAAATTATAATATATATAAGTATGTCTTTTCTAAGCCCAATTATCCGTTATTTTCTAATGATTTTAAGAAATTTAAAAAAATTGTATATGGTTTTAAAGGATTTCCGAGAATTTCGGAAGGTATTAAAGGATTTTATAGGACCTGTAAGGTTTTAGGATATTTTAAAAGCTTCTAAGGCATTTTCGGAAGATTAAAAAATTTGGAGAAATGCACATGGAATTATTTTGAAAGGATCTATAATTTTTCAATTATATCAATTTTTCTAAACATTTAAAGGCTCGTAACGTATTGCAATTAATTTTCCAGGATTTCAGGGAATATAATCAGATTTCACGGGATATTGAACTATTTTAGTGATTTTCTAAGAATTTATTGACAAGAATAATTGAGGTATTTTGTAGGATTGAAAGATTTTCATGGACTTAAAAGTATTCCCAAAGATTAAAAATAATTTGACAGGTTTTAGGATATTTTTATAGAACTAAGGAAATTTTCAACAGAGGTGAAAATTTATAAGAGATTTCAAATGATTTTGAAGGATTTGTAACACAAGATATTTTAAAGGTTTTTAAATATTTGATGACATTTAAAAACAATCCGAAGAATTTTAAAGAAAATTTTAAATATTTTAATAATTTTTAGGAATTTAAAAGAATTTTTGTGGAGTTTTGAAGAATTTTCTAGAATTTGTTAAACTTTGAAACTATTTAATTATATGTAAAATAATTTTGAACTATATAATTTTTCAATTATATCAATTAAATCAATTTTTAAAACAAATTTAAAGCTCGTAACGTATTTCAATCAATTTTCTAAGATTCAAGGTAATTTTATCAGATTTCACGGGATATTAAACTGTTTTAGTGAATGTTTAAGAATTTATTGACAAGAATAATTGAAACATTTTGCAGAATTTAAACATTTTCATGGACTTAAAAATATTTCCAAAGATTTAAAATAATTTGACAGGATAAGAGATATCAAATGATTTTAAAGGATTTGAAATGCAAGAGATTTTAAAGATTTTTAAATATTTGATGGCATTTAAAAAAAATTCTGAAAAATTTTAAAGAAATTTTCAAATATTTTAATAATTTATTATTATTTTATAATATTTTAATTGATTTCAAAAAAGTTATTTACATGAGCCGAGGGACATTCAGTTATCTTCTCCTTCCGATTTGATTGAAATTCTTTTTAAATTTCTTTAAATTTGTTTAATTTATTTGAATTTATCAAAATAAATGTTGCGAAATAAATTTATCGTTTAATGTAAGTTTTGAATCATTTGAATTTCATCAAACTCTTTTGAATTCCCTTGAATTTTTCTAAATGAATTTCAGACTAACAGAATTCAATGAATTCTTTCATATTTTTGAATTTGTTTCTCATTCACTTGTATTTTTTGTACATTAATCTTGAATTTTTATGAATTTTATCGAATCCTTCTTACTCTATATCCATGCCAATTTCCTTCAAATTAATAAAAGTTTTAGAATTTGTTAAATTCATTTAAATTCTTTTAAATTTTAGCATTTTCGCTGCAACTTTCCTAGGTCATGCCACGAGTTGAAGTCGAGGTAAAAGATTTGAAAAATTCTTGCTTTCTTTCATTCTCATGTGATATATTCCGTTTACGAGGTTTACAATATATCTATTAGGGGTTATTCAAATAAATAAAATAAATTCAAATTTTTCTAATTAAATTTTTTTTATGTTTTAGGTAAGTGCCTTCATTCTAATCTTTTCAAGAGTGGGTGAGTAATATTTACATTAGCTTTTAATAAGGAATTACTTCTTGCTTGCAAAGTTGTAACATTGCTAACGATTACGATTTCCTTTTGAAAACGCACCGGCATTCGTTAAAATTCACTTGGAATTCTTATAAATTTCATCAAATTTTTTTAAATTCATTTTCGTGGCCAACCTAAGAAATTTCGATTATTTAAAAATTTAAACCCAAAAATTCCATATGCTTTACCTCCCATAATTTTGAAAATTTTCAAAAACCCTTTTGGGGCTAAAATCTCTCTTGTTATAAACACTTTAATTTAACAAAGTTTGATTTAAAATCGAACGAACTCTAAAGTGGACCAAATTCTTTGTTTAGAATTTTCATGCATATCACCCTAAAATTTGTTTTAATTCACAAAAAATAAATGCTATTTAAACATTTTTTTTTATGTTCTCCAAGATCCATAAAGTTTAGCGCGTATTAGCTATAGAACACAAAGGAATAATTAGTTTTGAACTTTAAACAATTTCTTATTGTTCTTAACAATTCTTACATATTTTCAATTTATTTTTAAAGTTTAAGATAGAATGAGGCATCAATTAATTAAATTTCACAAACATAATTTTTTTAAACATCTTTAATTATTTATAATAATATAATCTTTAAATAATGTTAGAAAGTGGCAGTTTTTTCTATAGTTGTTCACTTTTTTCGATTTTTCAATGAGATTCCTAGAGTGTGGTAATAATTAATTAAATTTAGCAAAAATAATTGTTTGAGCAAATTATTATTGTTTATAAGGATCTTTTCCTATGTTCAGCTTAGATAGTTGCATTTTCTTCAAAATGTTTATTTTTTCGTCCACTTGATAATCAGTAAGATAATAAATAATCCAAACTTGTAAATATGATTGTTTAAATAATTTATTATAGTTTTTTAATTATGTTTTCTGAGAGTATTGATAAAAAGTTTTGGGATTTTCTAAAACCTGTAGCTTTCATTTGACTTTTTAGTTAGGAACAAATAATAAAAATTAATATTTAATTTAAACCAAAGAGCCTCAGTAATTATTTCAAGGAAAATTTACAAAATGTTGTTCACAAAATGATTCTAATAATTATTTATTTTATTATTTGATCATAACTAAAACACCTAATGACTAATAACTGATAACAAAGTTCGAAATTTTACAAAAAAAGTCATCTTTCCAGCAGTTATGTAAGAGAAAATATTTATAAACAAAAATAAGTAAAATGTAGTATTTTATGTATTAGAAATAATTTATATCAGGGAAAAACATAAAAATCGTATAATTAGCGCCATAAACGCCATATTTAAGAAATAATTGTTAATTTATATTTTATGTGTAATCCGCCTAATATTGACGATTTTGAATTATATTAACAAAACCGTATTTTTTCCTCATGCGAAATATGTTATAAACTTAAAAAAATTGTCCTATCTTTTTGTGTGGGTTCTGTGAGCAAAATCTTATTGTTTCAAATTAATTAACAAACTAGTTTAATTTTCAAATAATTCGTTGCAAATTTTTGACCAAAAAATTTGAATTTACAAAAATTACGACATACAAATTTAAATTATAACATATATAAATTTTTAACCAAAAAATTGAATTTTTAACCAAAAAGATTATTTTCCTACCAAAAAAGATAATTTCGCAATAAACTGCAGACATTTTAAACCAAATAAGTAAATTTGTAACTAAAAAAATTGAGTTTGAACCAAAAATGGAATATTTAAATTTTCACTTAAAAAACATAATTTAAAATCAAACAAAAAACGAATCTTTTACCAAAGAGTTATGTTCTCTGTCACCTAGTTTTAGATTTTCTCTAATTGTTAAATTTTCAAGACATGAAGACGAATTTTTCTTACAAAACTGTTGAATTTTGTACCAAAAAATAGGAAATTTCAAAAAAATATTCATTTTTCATGAAATTGTTGAATTTTCAGTTTAAAAAATTAATTTCACACGTAAATAGGGAAGCTCTCACAAGGTAGTTCAATTTTCGACCAGAGATAGATTTTTAATAAAATTATGAATCTTCAAAAAAAGAATGAATTTTTAAGAAATTAGTTGAAGTTGTGAAGAATAAGTTGAATTGTAAACCTTTTACGATGAATTTAAATAAAAAATATAATATCTGTCATTTGAATAGAAATGGATTTTAATTTTTAATAAAAAACAAAATAATTTAATCAAAAAAGATAAAATATGAGTGAAATAGTTGAATCCTTAGACAAAACAGATTAATTTTCAACCGAATGCATACATTTTGAACCAAGAAGTTGAATTTTCAACCGAGAAGATTAATTTTTTACGACAAAAGACGAATTTTAAAGAAAACACTTAATTTTTTTACTAAAAAAGATAACTCTTTAGGCAAGATCATTGAAAAATAATTTTCAATCTGTAAAAGGGTATTTTTCTAAAAAACAGTTCAACTTCCTACCTAGCTGTTGAGGTTTTAAGCCAAATGGATGAATAGTAAGAAAATTCTGTAAAAATTGGAAGTATAAGCAATTCAATTTTTTAAGGACAGTATTCCAAAACAACTTTTCTTAACAACAGAAAAATTAAATTTCCGACCAAGTAGTTGAATTTTTAAATAAAGAATGGAATATTCTACTAAATTGATGAATCTTCAACAAAGAAAAAGCCTTTTGAAACAGGGAATTTATTTTGTGAGCGGGAACTTTAGACATTTTTAGAAAAAGTATATTTTGATTTCAATACTTTTTTAAATAATCAGTTGGGTTTATCTTTTTCAATTATGATATCATTCGGCTTACAATGCGTAATTCGAGAATCTTTCACATATAAATTTTCCATTTTTGATTTTAATTTTTAAACGTCAAAATACCTTTTCAGTTGCTCAAATTCGAGTTTAAATTATAATAATTTTTAAAATTGAACTATACAATAAGGGTTAACAAGTGAATAATAATTTATTTTGCAAGAGGATTCGGAATCAGTTAAAAATTTAAGAATTTCCAGATTTTAACGTTAAAACTTAAACTATCCTTTGGATTGCCTTAGTAGGTAAACACATGTAAACGCCTGATTGCAACTTCATAATCTATTTTCAATTTTAAAATGACTTTACAAGAATATATCATAATTAAAGATTTTTATTAAATTTAAAATCTTGTTTTAGTCTCAAGTTTGAAAATTTGAAATTTTTTAAACACGAAACATAGCAATTGATTAAAATTAATAAATATTTAATTGTGTATATAAAATCCGTATTCATAAATAAAATATTAAAAACTAAACAAAAGACTAAAGTTTAAAAGTTGCAATTTTAAATGTTCTATTTGAGCAAATTTAGTTTACAAGTAAATTTGTTGAATTTCCTGGAAAAAATTCAAGTAAGTTAAAAAGATATTTAGAAGGTCTGAAAAGATTACAAATTAAATGAAAAATAAACAAGTTTTCAAATAATTTAAACGAAGCTTCCACGTATACCGACAAAATTGGCAGATTTTGGACGAAATATTTAGAAGCTTTTTTAGAATTATGAGTCTTCAAAAGAATAAGAAAAATTTCCTGAGATTCCCAGAATAATTGAAAATTACTTTTTATTTTGAAAAATTAATTTTAGGAGAATTTTTAAACAGATTGGAAAATTTAATTGTTTAATTTTTAATATTTCCGGATTAAAATGACTGATAATGAATTGAAGCTCAGTTTTTATAACTTATGGACATATTTTTAGCTTTAGAGTTCGATTTTTTTAATTTCATTGACCGTGAAAATTGTTTGGGAACCGGGAAAAAAACCGGGAAATAAACGTGAATTTTTTATGTGATTAAAACTCCCATTCTGAATTATAAAAATAAAATGTGTAATTTAAAAAAATTTATAATATATTTTTGTTGTTTATGAACGTTGAGAACTTTAGTGAGATGAAAGCATCGACTGTTAGTCGACTGGCGGGAAAACAACCCCGATGGAGTCGACTGCAGAGTGCGGCACTTTCAGTACTCGACTAACCGTCCTTACGTACGGTTCTCGGTTTTTGTCCTATTCTCGTTTTATCAAACCGGCATTGTTTCCCGCAAATTAAATTTTTTTGTCTTTCCAATCGGTATGGCCGATTAATTGCATCTCGATATGTCCGCTCCGGCACAATTGTTCTTTTTTGCCCGATCACTCTTTAAATTTTACGTCCGGCTGTTTAGCCATTCGAACCTTGGGGCGAGTGGGATCGCGCGAAACGTGAACATTACCAAAAACGATGTTGTGCTATGTGAGTTCATATTCTGGAATTTTTTTAACCCGTTTTTTAAATTTTTAATTTTTTAAAAATTTTTTAGAGCGACTAAACTAAAGCAATGATGAGCGACTAAACTAAAAAAATGATGCAATTATTTGTCTAGTATTTTAAAAATTTTAGACTAATGCTAATATTTTCGCAAATTCATCGCTAATGTAACTATTTTTGGTCACTTTTCCCTTAAAAGTATTTTTCAATTTCTTTGCTTATTGGCTAAAATAAAAAATCTAAAAATCTAAATTTCGAGAAATTTTAAAACATTTACAGATACTTATAGAAATTTCAAGAGAACTATAATATTAAAAAATATTTTAAGGGATTTCTAAAAACTGCAAGTGAGTTCAGAAAATTTTTAAGTTTTCCACATTTTTAATGATAGTTTAAATTTAAAAGGTTACTAAGGACTAAGAACTTTAGAGATTTATAAACTTATAATGAACTTTGAAGCATTTGAAAGATTTTACGATATTTTATAAGATTTCAAGATGTTTCATAGGAATTTCAGAAGATTACATAAGGATCTCAAGGATGTTTAGGAAATTTCAAAGAATTTCTACATAACTTTAGGGAGTAAATGGAATGGTATGGAGTGATATTTTAAGGGGCTTCTAGGAATTTCTACAGATTTTATGAGATCTTGGAGAATTTAAAAGATTTAATCATTTTTTAAATATTTTAATGATTTCAAGGTGTTGCGGGGGATTTAAAAAGATTGCGATCGATTGTACAAGATTGAAGGGATTTTAAAATTTGGAAAAGATTTTAAGGAGTATAGTTTACTTAAAAATATTCCAAAGAATTTCACGACATTTTCAAGATATTCGCAGAATAGAACATTTTAAGAGATTTCAATTTTTCTGTGGAATTTCAATTGATGGTGTAAGATATTTTTCAAAATATATGAAAGATTTCAAAGAATTCTTACGGTGTTTATAAAGTTTGAAGGGATCTTAGAATATTTGAGAGATTTTTAGGATTTTAAAATAAAAGAATGATTTCATAAGATTAAAATAAATTTCTATAGATTTTAATAGATTGAAAAAAATCGTGCGCAAATTTATAGGATCTACAAAAACTTCAAAAATTTCAGAAATTTATTTAGATATCAAATAATTTAAAAGATTTCAAAGGACTTTAAAGATTTCGAATGACTTTAGAGAATATCAAAGATCTTCTAGAGAAATTTAGGAAGTTAGTGAAATCGAATAAAATTTGTAGGGTTTTTAAGGAATTTAGTCGGCTTTTAAGGGTTTTATAGGACTTTAAAGATTCAAATATTTTTAAAGGAATTAATAAAAAGATCATGATTTCAAGATATTGTACGGCATGAAATAATATTTTGAGGGATCTTAAAAGATTAAAGTAAATTTCAGGATTTAAAAATACCTTAAGAATTTATCATTTCGAAGATTCAAGGGATTTAACGGGATTACAGAGGATTTGAAAGATTTCATCACTTTTTAAGGAATTTTGAGATATGTTACAGATTTCAAGCTGACTTTTAGAGGCTTTACGTTTTCTACGAATTTCAGGTGTTCCCATCAGATTTTAAGGGTTCGAAAGGATTTCATCGGATTTGGACGCTTTTTGAGTATTCAAACAGATTCGAAAGGTTTTTTCTGGCGATTTTATGGGAAATTTGAATGGTATTTTCAATTTATTTATTTAATTAATTGATTGAATAAATATAATTTTCCTAATATTATTTAAATTAGGTTGAGTCTTTTAATAGTGCGCGGTTTATTCTGAAAAGCTGGATTCACTCGAGAATGAATTAATAAAAACACAATAATTAATAAAATAAATATTAATGGAATTTATCATCTTTATTTAATTTAAATCTTATTCTTTGACCGTATTCAAAAAATAATTAAATCTTCGATTAAAGAATAAAAAATTGCGTCACTCTATTTGGCTATTATTTTTGCAAGAGTATGCTAACTATTGTCTACCACTATTATACGCTACACTTGCTAATATTTATAATATAATATAATATTATTAATGATTTCGAGTTTATATAAAAATTTATAAACAAGATTTATATTTTTTTCCTTAAAATTTGTTTTCTACTATCCTCTATTTGTTCCATATTTCATCTTAAAATTTTCAGTTTTCAAGAATAATTACAATCAACCTTAAACAAACTTATGGCAGTAATCTCACTCTAATTTAGGACAATAATTCGGCTATTCGTACTGAAATTTAGGTACACATAGCCGGGGCTTTACAAAAACAAAAATATTTTTTAATAAGCGTAGAATACGCTATTTATTCACATAAAGAACAAAATTTAAAAAAAAAATTTTCAGATTTCCGCTTGTTTACTTCTACTTAATTATAATTCACTGCAGCATACTGTTCAAGGGTCTCATTACTCTGTTTATTGAAAACATTTGCACCTGCTTTCATTTTCTGCCTTTGGTTTTTTTAAAACACTGTACAAGCTAGAATGAGGTATTTTTAATCGAGATTAAAATTCAGATTTGATTAAATTTCTTAGAAAATTCAAGTTAAAATATTTTTCCTTATTGATATTCAAAAGTTAGATAATATTTTTATTTTTCCAGTATGTGGGTTACGTTCATTAATTACGTACGGATTTTTCGGAGGTGGAGGATTTGGAAAATCTTGAGAAACCTTACTTAAGGGTTGTTTCCGCTTTTAAATCATTTTTGTACATATGTGAATTGTTAATTAGCACCTATTTTTTTGTTAAACTTACTTTTCTTAATACTATTCAAATTATATCATTTTTTCTTTTAATTTGTTTTTATAAAATACTTGGAAATCTTTGCAATACTTTTAAATTCTGTAATTTTGAGAATTCTGTAAATCCCTTACAATTTGTTTAATCGTGTGAAAATTCTTTTCAATCGTTTAAATTCTATGGATATTGTACATAATCTCTTAAAACCCCCTGAACAAGAATGAGCTTCCTGGAAATCGCTTAAAATTTTTTTTAACTTTCAAAGTCCTACAAATCGATTTAAATATTTAGAATCCCTTATAAGGCTTTAAACTTCGTGAATATATCAAAAAGTCGGTTAAAATCATTCAAATCATCTTTGACGGCTTAAAAATTTCTTAAAGATTAATTTACGAGTAAATCTTTTTAAAACTAATTGAAATCTTTTATTTAAATTCATTAAAATATAGTCAAATCCATTCAAAGCTTCTCAAAACCTTTATAATTGTTTGAAATATCTTTAAATTCTTTATAATATCAGGAAAAATGAATAACTAAAAATTATAAAAATAAAAAATAATAACAAATTGCACTGAAATATGCGGAAATACTTTAAAATTTGTTAGATCTTTTAAAATCCTAAATCCATTCAAAGATTCGAAATGGACTTGTAATCTGCTGATATCCTTTAAAGTTCGTTTACAATATTCAGAAATCCTTTGAAATTCCTATCAATATTTTTATATTTTAGGAAATCCTTTCAAATACATTCAAATCCTTTTAAATTTTCTGAAATCCGGGCATATATTTGAAAATCCCCTGAAATCTATTTAAATTCCTTTGAATATCCAAAATTGTATTAAAACTCTCCGATATTCTTTAATATTCATGAAAATACTTAGTTATCACATTAAATAATTTGAAGCCTTTTAGAATCTCGTGACTTTTTATGATCATTCATAGTATTCGCAAATTTCTTTAAACTTTTTGAAATTTTAAGAAATTCTCGAAAATCTGTGTTTACGAACCGAACTCTCGCTTTCAGTCCAGCGTCGAGGGTTGCCTTCAAATAGCCTTGGTTTGATTTCGGGGGGATCGAAGCGCACACAGTGAGGTACACCTGACTCGTTTCCAATTGAAGTGTGTCCTTAACATTCTTTTTTTTTAATTTCGGAAAATTTTCGGAAAACCCATAAAATATTTTTGAATGCCCTTAAAGTTTCAAAACCTCATTAAAATCCTCTGATATCCTTCAAAATTCATAAAAATATTTCAGTACCACATGAAATCCTTTGAGACTTCTTGACTTTGACATTCTGTGACTAATTTGAAAATATTTCGCCGTTTCTCAAAATGCCTTAATATCTCATTAAATTTTTTGAAATCCGTGGAAACCTTTCTTAATGGTATAAATCGCTCAAATTAGCTTAACAAATTCAGATTCTCTCTAAAATTGTGATAGGTCATTTTTAATCAAATGATTTTTTTAAACTCCTTAAAACCTCGTGAAATCACTAAAAACCTATGGAAATTACTAGAAATCTCTTCAATCTTTTAAAATCCCTTGAAAGCTCGTTTGCCGTTTACACCATTGATATATTGTTGATATATTGATTAAAAATACAAAATCTTACGTCAAAGGGGTGGGGGTCATAAAAATCTTACGAATCGTTACAATAAGGGTATAGATGTCTAAAATTTCAAAAATCATCCTTATGTGATTAATAAACTTTCCTTATTCGTTTCAATATTTCTGATTGACACATAGCCTGATTACATAATTAGAGTAGAAATTCTGGAACCAATATTGGGCCAAATGTCGCGTTCACTTAATCAGCCGATGATTTGAATTTCAAAGTTACATTGGACTGTTCGAGTTTTAGGCTAATTTGATTGGCCAATTGGGGAAAATGTACGATCAACGGTCGGATTAAAATCAACGTTGATTCAATAATCGCAAGTTCGAAATCAAAGTAATTTCTAGAATTTTATATTCTATTGATATGATTCTGCTTTCCAATCTTTATGAATTTGAAAAAATCTTGCGAATTCGGGTAATTCATATAAGAGGAACTTTAAATAACTTTAAAGGATAAAAGCATTTAATTTTTAAATTTAAGTTTGCAATTATTTTATTCCGCTTAGAAAATATATTTAA
>JAAAKG020132152.1:0-14607 GCA_010014905.2 Druon quercuslanigerum | reverse complement strand
TTTAAGTGTTGAAAAAGTGCTTTTCCCCCATGCTTTTTACATGCATGGCACCAGTTAAAATTAAAAAAATAAAAAAATAAAAATTAGAGATTTTATTTTTTCGGATTTGGAATAAAATGGGGGGGGGGGGGTAGTTGCCCTTTAGCATGCAAAAAACTTTTGCCATGCATTTTTGTACCACCCTAATGCGGGTCCTTCAAATATTGTTCATTATGAGAAAATTTGAAAGCAACTAAAAATGTTTTATTTAACAAATTTTATGTTTTTTCAAGCTTACTATCTAAATTAACTAGTTTTAACGACATTATTTACCTAATTGACTTTACAGAATAACTACGTGACTCACAGTTTTTTATTGTTTCATCTGAATCACTTGGCTGTCTTGGTTGTCTGTATCTACTGACCTGTCTCACTGACTTTACTACTGACAAACGGAGTTGTCTGCAGTGACTTTATGAAGCTGTCTTGTTTTATGAATATTGAAACGATTAACTTTACTTACTATCTTAACTGATTTGTCTCTATGATTCATGAATTATTTTTCAATACACTGAAAAATGAAATTTCTGACATTTTTTTTATTCTTTTCTGGTGTGGAATGAATTTTTTTTATTACATTTTGAAAAACAATCAGTTTAATAGTTAAATTTAAAATTTAAGAGTTAAATAATTTTAAATCCGAATATTAAAAAGCCGTTTAGAATTTAACAATTTAGAAATAAAGGAGTTCTAAATTTAACAATATATTTGAATGTAAACGGTTTTAAGAATAAACAATACTAAATAAAAGGATATATCTTTTTGTAACATCAACAATTTCCAGCTTTACTACTTTGAAGCTGGTTCATGTTAGAAATCCTGTCAGCAAAATTGTAAGGTGTAATTTACTTTTAAATATATCATATTTTTGAGAATTTATTGACCTTTAGAGGTCCGGAAAACCAATATTTTGGCTCATTGGATGAAGCAAAGGGGTCGTTTGTAGTTTTCGTCCCACTACATGGGTTGTTTTTGAATTTACGGTATTTTTTATGTCAGATTTGGATTCTGAAGTGGGTGAAACACTCCTAAAACAACCCCTTAAATTTGAATAACCACCCTATAAAATTGTTAAAGCACCTAATTAGGTGTACTATTAAACTTATATAATGTTTATATGATGAAGCAAGCTTATATACTATTGAAAAAACAACTTTTTTCGAATTCGAAACTTTCGACATTGACTGTTCAGTGCAGGACCAGCAGTCAGTGAGGTAGAAAGTAATTTTCAAAGATTTTCTTCATCTTTGAAAATATTCCAAGTCCGAGTTTAATTAGTTTAATTAGTTTTATTTTATGCGATCATTCTTTTGTAATAATGTTTTTAACGGAACTGACAGCGTATGGGTTAGAAATTTTTTATTACCCTTTGAAAAATTCTAATAAAGACCTAGAATTTAAAAATTAAAATTCTGTAGTGACCTTGGTACCTATATGAAATGGAATATAAAAGTTTTATAGGATTAAATAATTATTAAAGCTCAAGATGGTACTTCTATAAATGAAGTTTAGATTTTACACGATAAAATATTTTAGAAACACAAAATAAATTCATAGAATAGAAAATTATGAATATAAATTCATGGCATTTTTTAACAATACCGTTTTGTTTAATTTTTATATACATATCTTATAACCGAAAAAAATTTAATAGGTTTATATTGTATATTAGAAACAAGAAAATTTAAATTACTACATATTCTACAATTTATTTTATGTATTTTTTATACGTATAGCATTTGATCTAAGTTTCTTCGTTCATGGAACATAAATATTACAAATAGTGACGATTTTCTGCAAAGTTATGCGTATTTGAATCTCTTTCCGCCAATTTTTCTTTGAATTTCTACTTTCATGAGGAAGACATCTCATGAGTTTTATGTGGGCTACGTACATAACTTTTGTGATCAGGAGATTTTTTTTATAAAATCAATTTTTCTCATTTTTCGCGTAAACAACGGGGGATAGACAAAAATTTTAGCATAGAAGATAGCACGTCTAAAAAAAAGTCATATGAAAAAAACCACTTGCTCTTTTGCGATATCTTGCATCCTTTACGAGAAAACTTAAAAATTGAATTTTTAAAGGAAAAAATCCTGCCGGTCCCAAAAATGGTATAGCTTACATAAGAACGATAGGATGCCCTTCTTCTTTTAGCAGAATCTTTTAAAAATTGAAACCAATGAAAAAGTTTGGATTTTCTAGAAAATATTATTTCATGTTTTTCAAATTTCAAGAAAAAAAAAAATATTTTCTGTAAAACTCCACGTTTTTAATTTCTTCACATATTCTTCGACAGTTTATGCTTACAAATGCAAGGCATCCTATTAGTTTTATGCAAGATAAATCATTTTTGAGTTCAGGATCATTTTTTTCCATAAAAGTATCTTTTAAATTGACGTGAACATTTAAATAGTCGTCCCTTTGTGAATATTCTTTTTCTTGAATCAGAAAAATACTTGTCGACTAATTTTCATTAAAAACAGCTAATGTTAGTCAATCCGAGACATAAATGAATTTATATACATGTAAGTTTATTCTTTAGATAATGTCATGCCGCTAATATTTTTGAAAATGTATGCCATTATTGTCACTATTTTTTATTTCTGAAGTGAGTCCGTGGCCTGTACGACTGTACTTTACACTCGCAATAGTTTAAATTCTTCTGGTGTACAGAGAGTGTCGGAACCTTCGTTGCAGATCCTTAATAACTTCAACAAATCAGATTTGGAGACGTATGAAAAACAAGCAAGTCTGGTCAGCGAAAACAGCATTTGGTTGATATCAGATCAGTAAATATGAGAGATATTCTTTCGTATTGCAGATATCCTGGTTTGGTTACACTTCTTGTAGAATGTAATTTTATTAACATGAGTTTTCGCAAGCATAAAATGAATGTCGGTAGCGAATGAAATATTTGTTTGCGAGTCAAGAGCCGCGTGTCTTGTAAATCCAAGCAACCAACGAACCAACCAACCAAGCAACCAAGCAGTTGTTTTTTCCTCATTGGCAAACGTCAAAACGGACGTGTGTTCGTTTAACTTGCGGACGTAGCACGATTGTCTCATCCCTTTTTGAAGTCATCGACTTATCCCAAGCCTAATTTCAATAATATTGGACAAGACGTCGACACGGTCGACGATGACAAGTAGTAAGGACTAAGGATGCGTCGCGTCGAGGTACAGAAGTTAAGGCGAGGAAGGCGGAGCACAGTTAAGCTGGAGGATTGGCCAACGCAGAAGGTAAAAGAAGAAGGTTGGTAAGACGAGTTCGAGGCGGCTTCACACCGATCACCGTCTGACGTGACACGGCCAGCACATTCTTTCATGGGAGAATGCTAATCGTGGCCCAGCCGACTCTTGCTTCCTTCCTCCTACTCCTTCTTCTTCTTCTTCATCTTCTTCTTCTGCTTCTTCATTCTCAAGCTGTTAGTACCTTTATTCCGTCGTTATTTTACTTTCTTTTCTTTCTTTCCTTATGCTCTACGCCCTTCTCGTGCCATTTCTTCATACATAGCTTCAAATGCATATCTTCTTCTTTCAGCGAGGAAAAAGCAGAGTGACAGAAAGTGAGATTTCAGGCGGAAGGCCAGATTACCAGCTGGAATTTGATTTATGTAGATTTCACACTCTCTCCCTCCTATTCTCATATTTTCCTTCTTTTTGAAGAATGCCTATTTTTCTTTTGTTTTATAAAGGCAGTGTATAGTCGTTCGGATATATTTGGGGAGTTGGAAAGAAGGTGGCCTAGTCCCGAAAATTTGAGACGACTGACCAGCTTGTGAAAAATATTGAACTCGTCATCCCGATTTTCGGGACAATGAGACACTTCGTTTAAAAACACTCCCTCTCTTTTAATTTTTACTTTTTACCGTTTTATGCCTTAAATTGGTATGAATTAATTGAACCTAATAAGAAAATGTACCTATTTTTATGTTTCATGAGGTCTTCCGATAGATAATTCGTCTTTTTTTACTAAACATTGTTGGTTCAGAATTCATCTCTTTTGGCTATTTTTGTTGAAAGATCATCTTTTTTTGGATAAAAATACAACTTGCTGTCTTGCATATTCGTCTTTTTTGTAAAAAAACTCATCTTGATAGATTTTAAATTCATCTTTTGGTATAAAAGTAATCCTTTTTGATTCAAGGTTAATTCTTTTTAAATGAAAAAGTTTTGCTGTTATAATTTTAGTTCAGAATTCGTCTGTTTTGGTAGAAAATTTAATTTTTTTGTTTTGAAATTCGACTTTTTTCTCAAAAAGTCATCTTTTTTGGTCAAAAATTCAACTTCCCTTCTTGAATATTTGTCTTTTTTTGGAAAAAATAATTTTTTTGGATTGAGAATTTAATCTTTTGACCGGAAAATATACTTTTCTTGAATGAAGGTTAATTATTTCTTTTTAATTTAAAAGTCTACTATGGAATTTTTTGTTTAGAATTCATCTCTTTGGGTTGAAAATTTAATTCTTTCGTTGAAAATTTTATTATTTCTCGAAAAGTAATATTTTTTAGCCAAAAAGGAAACTTGTTTTCTTGAACATTTGTCTTTTTGGAATGAAAATCTATGTTTTTGGATTGAAGATTCATCTTTTGTTAGAAAATTAATCTTTTTTGCATAAAGGTTCATTCTTTCGAGTTGGAAAGTCTACTATTATATTTTTATTAAAGATATTTTTAATTAGAAGGAGGATTTGCTTTGATTTTAATATCTGAATATGGTATAATTATTTTAATAAGAACTTCATTTATTTATTTTTATTTAGAAAACTTTTAATTTTAGACTTTATTTATTTTGTTTGGAAATTTAATTATTTTGTTGAAAATTCAACTATTTTGTTAAGAAGTAATCTTTTTTGGCTTGGGAATACCAAAATTTGTTAAATTTTTTTCTTAAATTTCAGATACTTATGATTTAAAATACAAATATTTTTCAGAAGTATCAACTTTTACGTTTTTCGTTGATAACTCGTCTTTATTAATTTAAATTGCATTCGTCTGTTTGAAGTTAAACTACTTGCTTGAAATCTGAATTATGTTGTTAAAATAAATTTGTTTGGTTGAAGATTAATCTCTAGTTAACAATTCATATCTTTTAGAAAAATTCAATCTCTTCTGGTTAAAAATGCATATATTCGGATAAAAATGATTCTGGTTTGGTTCAGCTGTTTTTCATTTTAAGTTAAAATCTTTTTTTGTAGAAGTATCAACTATTGTATTTTTCATTGATAATTCATCTGTTATTGATTGGAAATTCAACAGAACGTCCAATTTCACAGAATATTTCTAAAATAAGTTTTAGTTTGTATGAATGATCTAAATATATGTTTAAATAAAACCAGGTGCAACATTTCAAATCCAACTCCAAAGGTTAATCCTCAGTTTAATCCGTACCTAATTTTATAACGCTTTCAATCATACTGTAATTTTATTTCTCATGATGTACATTTTATGATATGGTCGCAACGAGTTTCTGTTAATTGCATAAGTATGTAAATTTTAACTCGAAAGAAAAAAAAACATTAACAACATTACAAAATGTTATCTATATAAACATTGCTTTCTCAGAAAAAGAACATCTAGCATAACTACTACATTACATTTGTATGAAAAAAACACAAATGTGAACAAAGTAAAAACATTGGTCATCTATATAAAAAAGCTTACTAGTATTTCAATCAAGAAAACAAGGAAAGCCAACACATATCTGAATGCTAGGACCAGGTTAAAATGTAATTGTAATTTTTAAGACACTTTTTCTTTTTCCTGGTAGTGACTGACGCGTCTCTTATTTGATGAATCGCTTTTCCATTTGTTAAAAATACCAGAATGTATAATTCTTCTTTGTAGTTCATTGAAACGTCCAACAAAAGGTGAACCTGATTCGAAGAACATATGATGCCAGTTCACTGGTGTGATAAGACCCAGAAATAACCCTTGAGGTTGGCCATCTGCATTTCTCAATTGGTTAATCATTTTCTCAGCTTGTTCAGAATTCATGAAACAGGATACATTCATGTACGCCATTGACACTTTGGAACATTTCTGTATTGAATGTGCCTTATGAACAGTTTTTTGTAGAAGTTTTCGACCAATGCCTTCAGATACAGATAGTAACCGCAAATATATAACTGGAGTGATTAGCGGTATAATTTCTGATTCGTATAATTTCTTCAGTGAATTGATTTCGATCATTCTGACAAGTTGGATCTTAACGCTTGTCACAACAGAGTAGATGAGCGAAGAGAACAGAATACTGATGACTAGTAAGCATCCGAAAAGAATTCTTTCCGGCACCCTTCGTGGTTCTCGAGAAAGTCCAAAGCCACACAAAATTCGTAGTACCTCCAATGGATTCCAGATCTTAGCGTTAAACTTGAGCCACCACGAAATTGTTTTAAGAGAAGCCAGAATTGACAAAATTGCGTCTACATTGGCGAAGTGCCATTCATAAGAAAGTTCGAACTTCTCAGAGTGGATTATGGGTATCAAAGTGCCCATTACTGCTTGCTCGGTAGGTATACCCCACTCTAAAAACGTTTCAGGACACGGAACCAGTTGTTGCATGTGATGAACACATAAGTCGATTTCTTTGTGTATCAAACTATAGAGGATATTAACATTCTTACCTTTTTCGCAGTTGTTCGCTCCGAAACTTGGATAATTTAAAAATACTGCCTCGAAGTTTAGTTTTTGCAAAATAGTTTGCATGTTCTTTAGTTCGTATCCACCGATTGGTATCAGATGTCCGTCGTGATTTTTCGTCACTTCCAGAAAGGATGGTCTTTCGAAGAAAGCTATGTTCAATTTCCAGCCTTGCAGGTTTCGAAGCTTCTCTGGAAACCATTCGCTCTTTGAAGAGTAGTTTTGCTGTAGATAATTTCCGGTGAAGGGATTAAAGTATTGAATGATCACTCTATGTTGTCCATGTCCCGATTGAAGTGTAACCTTATTTGCAGTTGATTTAATGACATAAAGTACAGTAGCATCTAGGAATTTCCTGTTCCACATTTCTAGAAGTAACTGCTCATCGGTGGAATATCTTTCCTCGAAAATAAGGATGATTAAACACTTTGATCGTCGTTTCGATTGGGATAGGTTGGTTAGAAAATTAATTGGTTTCGACAGAAGTGAGAGATCATGATGTTTCTTCAAAGAAGCAATCATCAAGTACATTGTTGTTGATTGCTGGTTTTTGTACGCTGGCAATCGTTTTAGATCTTGAACCTTATCATAAATCGTATTGATGAATCCTATTTGGAGAATTGGTATCCTTTTCTCGATTTTTTGAACAATTTCATCAATTTCAAAGTCTCGTTTTTCATTATTATCATCGTATAACACCAATAGCTGATATGGATTTACATCTTCCCTGATGTATGTTCTTAAATTACTGAGCCAATTCTCTTTCTTTAAGGATATCGTACTCTTAATGACGAGATTTGTCAGGAAGTAAATTATGTATGTTTTTGTCCGCGTATAAGCATTTTTGAAAATGCGGTTTTTATTTAAATTCACAATTTATGAGAAATGTCACTTCCTTGAGATTTTTTTTCTATTTCTGATGTCTGTACTTATCTTATAGATAGAAAAATGGAAATGAAATGAATGAGATAAATGTTCAAGTGTATAGTGGAAATTTTTCTCAGAGTAATTTTCTGAGTGGCCAAGGTAACAGTTGTTATCTAGCATTTAATGAAAAGTCAATTGTTTGCTATTTTTCGCTCAGACATTCTAGTTTTTCTGTGCTTCTGTACAACTTAGAAAATATCGCGGGTTGTAAAATATTCTTGGGAATTATTTTTCTCCTACTAGTTTACAAACGTTATGAAAAATTTCAATTGTTTAATTTTCAATTCAACCGAATGGAGATTTTACAATTTATTATATTTCAATATAAAACTGAAGGGCGGAACTATGGAAGTGCCAAGAACAAATATTTCTAGGAGATCGAAAAAATTTTCTCAAAATTCTAATTATTAAAAATTAAAGAGGAAAGTTTGGAAATTTTGGAAATCCCGAAAACTTGTTTAAATCATGTAAAATATCTTTGAAATAACTTATATTCCTTTAAAGTTTGTGAAAATCCATTAAAATCTCTCAAAATTGGTTAAAATCCTTGAAAATCTGTGGAATATTTGGAAATATTAAGAGATCCATTGAATTTTTTTAAATCCTTTTAAAATTCATCGTAATCTTTAAAATCTATCCGAATCTTAACAAATCGCTTGAACTCCTTTAAAGCATATTAAAAACCTTTAAAAGCCATATTCAGAAATCCTTCTCTCTAAATTGAAGATGAACTGATTGAATCCTAGCTATGGATTATTTATTTTTTCTGATGAATTATTAAGTTTCACTAATTCGTGAGAAAAAAGTAATGCCTATAATATATTGTTAAAAAATATATTAAAAGTTGTTAGAGTTATTAGAGTCTTTGAATTTTTAATTAAAAATAATTCTTCGGAAAATAATATAAATCGAATCGAAATTCAAATCAATCGAATATACTTATTAATTTTAGCTTCAAATTAAAATTGCACCTATCAGAAATTGATTTTCAAATCACATTCAAGTCAAATCTATTATTCTCCTTAATTTTAATTGAAATAAACATTACAACCAACAAAAATTGAATTGCAAATAAAATTTAAATCAGATCGATCAGTTATTCTCCTTATTTTTAGCTAAAAATAAAAATTGCGCCTACCGGAAGTTGGATTTCAAGTCACATTTAAATAAATCAATTGTTTTCCTTAATCTTAGCTATGCAAATTACATTTATTTAAGATTTAATTGTAGTTCTGGATTTTTTTTTAAAGATTATAAACATTTCAATTTCAAAGTTTTTACTTTTTAAAATCGGTTCACCTTTGTCGCAATAAAAACTGTAATTTAACATTTTATATAAGAAATCATAAAAGTATTAATTAGTATATTTGATACTTTTCAGTTTGGAATCTTGTAGATTCTAATGTGGATTTTCGATTTTTTTCAACTTAAATTATCATTTACTTTATAAGTTAAAACTTTGATCGTAACATACTTTAATTTATACTTGTCCGGAAGGTTTCCTTTATCATTTTTCATTCACAAAACGTTTTTTCTCTTTTCAATTGTTAATCTTGAAACGTTATTCAATCCAGTTAATTGCATGCCGTAAATTTCAATCGGCGCCGAAAAATGTGTAAATCTCAGTTGAAAAATAATTCTTTTATGTGATATATTTACGTATCCCAATTTTTTTATACTCTCTGTAGTAGTATAGGCCATTTTTTATGGGCCGCCTAAAGTCGAAGTGACGGCTGCGATTCACGATAGATGTGCATCGATGAGCGCGGCAACTTGCCTCAGATATTGCTGTTCTCTTCACGATTAATGAGATGTAAACGATTTAACGCTGAATTAAACACGACAATCGCTCCATTTGTGAAGCTCTTTCGTCGTCATTCAACGGCGAAATTTGGGCAATCGTCGGAAAAAGATACGGTTTTTTTCTCTTTCTTTTCTTATTTACTTGCATTTAACTAAATGAAAAAAATGGCAAAGAATAACATTTTCTCGATTCAGATTTGTTCCAGTCAAGTTCGGTCCAAGATCATTCGCTCTGCTACGACCGAATTTTAAATCTTTATATTTCACTAAATTTATTGAATAGAAAAATGTTGCATTACAAGAGTTTTGTTACATATTGTAAATATATATTTTAAAATCTGGTTAAAAACTAATTTTTTGAGTTACATTTTCAGACACAGTCGTTCCTCTATATCCTAATTTTTCAAAAGAACTCTTCTTTTTCCCACATTACAAGAATAATATTCAAGTTAAAAGTATTGTAGAACTTTGTTTGACTTTAAGAAATCTTGAAAACATGTTGGTTTTTAACGGAATGGATTTTATAAATAAACAAAGTGAAAATACAGCCGGATAACACATTTAGAAATAATTCCCGTGTCTTTAAAATGGATTTTCGGTTTTCTTACCTGATTACGAATCAGGGCTGATTTTGGTCGCTGATTACGAAATTGGCATCAAATTTTAGAAATTTTCTAATGTCAAAATGGAGGACTCAATCTGGCGGACAAAAATTAAAAAAGCAATCTTGGTTTGACTATTTTTATTTTTGGAATTTTTTCTTCAGGTTTGTCATCAGCGACCCATAAAACCCATGAGAACCCATTTTGAAGCTACGGGAATGATTTTTACATTTTTTATACCATACTGGATCCTCCATTCTTAAAGGTCCATTTTAAAGTAACGAAACGAATTTTTAAATTTTTTACCTATAATATTGGATCCGCCATTTTGAATTTTTAAAATTACAAAAATTTTACTACAAATTCGTTATAATTTTTTGTCGAAAATTCAAATCGTTTTTTAGTAGAAATTTGATCTGTTTTGCATAAAAATGCATCTTTTTTGTTAAATTAACTTTGTTTTGGTTGAAGATTCAACTATTATGTACAAAACTCGTATATTTGGTTGAACTAAACTGATTTTAAGTTAAACTCAGAATCTCTTCTGGTCAAAATATCAAAACTTGAGAATTTTTGTTTTCTTTATTAACTCAACTAATTTCTTGCAAAGTTAACTACTTTCTTGAAAATTTCTGATGCTGTCAAGAAAATGTATTTTTTCTGTCATCAAATTGTTTGAATGAAAATGTAACTATTACATTTTTGGATTAAATTTAACCTATTTGGCTGAAAATTCATCATTTTTGGTAAAAAATACAACTATTTTGTTGAAATTTAGTCTTCTTTGATACAAAGTTAATCTTGTTTGTGGAAAATTAATATTTTTTGCAGAAAATTTAATTTAATTTAAGTTGATCTTATTTGGTTCAATTCATGTGGCTGAAAATGTTTTTTTTAACCTTTTATGTTTTTTGAATAAAAATTTGACTATTCCATTTGTGGATAAAACTAACTTTTCCTGTCGTAAATTAAGTCATTTGGTGCAAAAGTCAAATATTTGATTAAAAATTAAACTTTTTTATTAAAAATATTACTACTTTGTTTATAATTTAACTATTTTGTTAATTTCATTTTTATGATGAAAATTAAATTGTTTTGTTGGTAATTTGTCACTTTGGAATCAAAAGTTACCTTTTGTGATTGAAAATTCATCTATTTTGTTCGAAAATGCAAATGTTCTTTTTAAAATTCGTCTTTTTACTCAAAAAAAGTTGAAAAGTGAAATACATAATGAAAAATTCGCCTGTTGCTTAAAAGTTGTTATATTTACTTGTAAATGCAATTGTTTGATTGATAATGATTTTTTGGTTAGTTAAAAATTGAACTAATTGGTTTCTTGTTTTTCTTGTTTCATGTTTCTTGTTTGAAAACGCATTTTATTGTCAAGTGTTTTTAAACATTCCACTTTATAGCTTCAAAACTTATTTTTATTGTTAGAAGTTCGTCTTTTTCCGTTAAAAGTTCATCACTTTGAACTGAATTATTATTTTTTTTAAATAAAAACTTGTGTGAGAATGCAATGTATTTCGACTGCAAATCTTTGAAATTTAAAGTGTTTCATATAGAATTCAGTATGCTATCTACATGAATTTTACTTACAAGAATTTATTCTCCCATTTTCGTGAAAAATCATCCTATTTTCCCTTTTTAAGAAAATCTTGGGCTGTGAAGTCTGGATTTTAGTTCAAGTCTTAACTAATTTATTATTAATTGCTTACATACCTGCTCATACTTTGCTGAAGAGATAAGTTTTTAATTATAGCAGAGTTTTTAATTTGTGAAAAAAATACATGAACGTAAAGAAGCGACATGGAAAGGGGATCTTAAACCGCGACTTCCTTAACAAGAGAATTATTATATTCGTATTAATTTCAATGTATGTATTTCTAAATATTCATAACTCTTATCTGAATTTGAAAACACAACATATTGTTACGTCCATTATACATGCCTAGTAAAACACCAAACAGTCGCGGAACAATGAGCTAAAGTAATTAGCATCGTAGGTAATGACTCCATGAGAACAAAATTTCGAGATACTTTCAGATAGCAGCGAATCATTTTGTTACCTCCGTTCATTGTTGGCTAGGTTCATTTTGTATGTATTGACTATATATAGTCTTTCCTATATGCTGTTCTGTTTTTTACTTAATTCCCGTTTTCCCCTATACCCATTTTCCCCTTGCAGTTGAAAAAACAACAACAGAATATTGAATAAATTTTATCCTTTTTTTACAAGGTTTTGATTCACTTTATAAGATTTATGAACCAAAATTCAAGACATTAGAAAGCAAACCGCTTCGACAGAGATTCGTTTTGATGATATCAATTTCATATGTTTTCTAAATTATTTATTTGCTAATTTTATAGATTTGAGGGACATTGTTGATATTCAATTTAAATTATGACGTTTGAATTCTCAAAATTTTAAGTGCAATATTCCATTTTCTACTAAATATAATAATTTTTAAACAAATAGTTGTATTATTAACGAAAAAGATTATTTTAAACCCAGAAGATTAATTTTCTACCAAAAAGAACGTTTTTTCAGTCAAAGAGATGATTGGAAGAGATGATTATGAAGCCAAAAAGATGAATTTTCAGAAAATAGGTATACATTTTAAACCGAAAAGGTGAATGTTTAACTAAGATTATGACTCTTCAAAATAAATTTTTAAGAAAGTAGTTCAACTTTTAATCAAAAAGTTACATTTTTAACAAAAAATATCACATTTTTACTAGAAAAGAGATACATTTTTACCAAATTATATGAATTTTTTACCATACAGTTAAATTTTCAACCAAAAAAAGAGTTTTTAGCTCAGAAAGCAAAATTTACAAACTGAGTTGTTGCACAAAATGTTATGTTTAACCAAATAGTTCAGTTTTCTACCAAAATAATTTACTTTTCAAGCAATAAACACGAATTTTCTACAAGGGAAGTTTAGTTTTCAATACAAAATTAGGAATTTTCAACTAAGTAGTTAAATTTATAAACAGTAAAATTATTTATTTAACCAAAAAAGAGGAATTTATAAAAAATCCGTACATTTTCTACCAAATAGATGAAATTTTAAGCCGGTAACACGAATTTTCTAATAAAAAAGTTTAACTTCAAACGCGAAAATATGAATTTTTAACAAAGAGTTAAATTGACAGCCAAGAAATGTTGATTCTTTAAAAAAAATGTAAGTTTTAACAAAGTGTTTTAATTTTTACAAAAGATACAAATTTTCAACAGAATACTTAAATCGACAACTAAAGCGAATTAATTTTCAATTCAAAAGTTGCATTTCTAACAAAAAATTGATTTTCTACAAAAAGATGCATTTTTAACCAAATTGTTTCATTTTAAATCGAGAGGAATACCTTTCTACCCAGAAATACGAATTTCTAATAAAATACATAAATTTTCAACGAAATTGTTGAATTTTCAATCCAAAAAGATACATTTTCAACAAAAAATGGAATACTTATATTTAGAAACGATTTTATTTTAAGAATAGATTCTTTAACTAAAATCATGAATCTTCATAAAGAAAAAAAATTGATTTTTAAGAGTGTAGATCCACTTTCGAGCAAATTGTTGAATTGTCGAGTTGAAAATATGAATTATCTAAAAAAAAGCTGCATTTTAACCCGAAAAATGTAATTTTTTGACAAAAAAGTATATTTTCAACAAAACAGAATAATTTGTAAGCAAAAAAGGTGAAATTTCTACAAAAAGGGAGGAATTTTCAAAAAAAAAAAAATTTTAATCAGTGTTCAATTTTCAAACTCGAAAGATGAATTTTCAACAGAGCAGTTACATTTAAAAAAAAATGATTAAAAAAATATTTAAATTCAGGGTGTGTACCCTACCTGGAAAACCTGGAATTGTCAGGGAATTTTTATATATCCGGCAAAATCTGGAAATGTCAGGGTATTTTTTTTTTAAGTCAGAGAATTTGTTCGAGAGCGTGTTTAATTTAAAAAAATTTAATTATGAAAACAAATAACAATTATTTTTAACTTTAAAAATAGCTTTATATTACTATATTTAACTATTTTATTTAAAATTTTGGACGAAATTAATATTGTCGATTGAAAATTCATCTTTCTGCTTAAAAATTCAACAATTTCTTTGCAATTTTCTCTCTCTCTGTTGACTGAAAAATCTTGCTTTATTCAGAATTGATATTTTTTGTAATGAAAATTTAATTGCTTCATTGAAAGTAAAAAATTAATTTTCTTCGTTGAAGGTTCATTATTTTAATTTGAAGTTTATCTTTTTAGTTAAAAAATTAGGTGTTTTGTTGAAAATTTGTTTTTTCTTTGGCTGAAAATTAATTTTTTTTACTGAAAATTTGACTTTTTCAGTTGACTATTCCATCATTTTAGTTGAAAATTCATCTCTTTGGTTGAAGATTAATTTTTTATTTAAATATTTAACTATTATCCGTCAATTATTCATACTTTTTTTGAAAATTTATTTTTTTGGTGTAAAATTAAACTATTCCACTTAGATATTTATCATTTTAATTGAAAATTAATCACTTTGCTTGAAAATGTAACTTTTTAAAATTAGTTTATTTTTTGTTTCTAAGTATTATT
>JAAAKG020132151.1:0-14607 GCA_010014905.2 Druon quercuslanigerum | reverse complement strand
ATTTGTAGGAGGGGTGGGGGTGGCTGTGGGGTGGAGGGTAGTCCGTTTAGCGTGCAATCGACTCGGGATACTTATAAGATACTACTATGATTTTTTTAGATTTTTTGGTCCAAAAATAAATTAGGCCAAAAACCGGCCTTACCGACCCTCCCCCTTTATTTAGGACTGTACATAATAATTAAAAAAAAGATTATAAAAATGAAAAACGTGGAAAAATTAAAAGGTTCCATAAAACGAGGCTAAGTTGTGACATTCTTGACTCTGCTGACACAATAATAAGATCATACAGTAAGATTCTAAACTTGACATTGCTTGTCTCTAATTTAAAGACCTTGCCTTCAGATTGTTTGAATTAAGCTAAGGAAAATTGGACTTTCGTACAATTTTAAAAAGCAAGGAATTAATGTGATTCAAACTAATCAAACACATTCAGGGTCTTTATTAGGGTGGTCCAAAAAACGTTTTTTGAGATAGAGGGCAAGACACCCCCTAACTAAGAAAAAACGGATTCCATTTTCGAAGAAAGAAATTTTGTTCGAAATTCCATACATTAACACGTACAAATCACAAATATATTAACCATGAGAAATTTTGGGATTTCTGAAAAATTGGACTGACACCTCAGAGTTTAATCGAAAGTGCCAAATTTTAAATCAAAAGAGCCAAGTGACCAAATTTTTTATTTCTTAATGTAACTTATTTAAAAAAATATATTTTTTTAAATTTAGAAAGTAATCGTATTTATCATTGTTTCGAATAGTACTTTATCAAAATCACTACATAAATATTTGAACAAATAATTATTGTTTATTTTTAAAATTTATAAATAACGTGTCGGATATATGTATCATTTTGATTCTTTTCTCTTAAAGTTCCGCGAATTGCAATTTTTGTACACAATTTGTTTTAGCACAAGCAGTTTTCTTTCGAAAACTTGTTTGAAAACTTCCATAACTATTGCATTGCATTCCGAAAAAACTGTCATTTTTCGCATTTTTTGCAAGAAAATAATAACACCGGCACACAAAAAAAGAAAAGTGGTCGGCTCCAGAGACTAGACCATTCATTTCCTATGCATTTTGACGTGTTCAATCGAAAGTCGAGGTCAGAATTAAGTTTCACAACGTCGTTTTTTTTAATTCTTAAAAAACCACACTTGAAAATGAAAAATTCGCATAAAATGCGGGAAAAACTTAGTGTCCTTTACCTCAGTATTTCATTTCAAAATTCAATTAATTTCAGTAGAGCTTAAGAAAAACTGTTCACAATATTTGACAAAAAAATTTAATCTTTTCATAAATATATACTTTCCTTCATTCTTTTGCAGCATACTTTTTTTTCTTCAAACTATCTATGTAAAGGATTTTTTTATTTTCCGTGTCTTTGGCTTTGTTTCCCTTTTAAGCATCCAAAAATCCGATAAAACTAATTTTTGGCTTCAGATTTAGATTCAGCACATTAAAATTCATACCTATAAGATATTGTGGACGTAATTAGTCTCTTTTCCAACTCCAGTTGCCTAGACGTATTTTATGCGAATTTTCCATTGTTAAGGGTGGTTTTTTGAGAATTAAAAAAAAACATTTTGCAACTTAGTTCTGACCCCGGTTTTCGATTTAGCACGTCATAATACATAGAAATTGATAGGTCTTGTATCTGGAATCGACCACTTTTCTTTTTTTGTGTGCCGGTGTTATTTAAATAAGTTATATTCATTTAAATAATTAAAAACTGTTCTAAAAAATAGTTATTGGTAAAATTTGGTTTCGTAGATACTCATCTAGTATGCGTGCACTACTTTTCAATAGAATTCTGTTTTCAATTTTTAAAATTTGTTTAGTAACAATAATTTGTTCAAAAGTATGCATATAAAATAAATAAAACAGACAATAAAACAACTAATTACTTAGTTAAATTATATAAATTTGTTTGGGACTGTATATTATAATTTTAAAAAAAGAAGTTATAAATATGAAAAACGTGAAAAATAGATATATCTTCAATAATGATATTTTGAGGACCGTATAAAACAGACTTATGGGAGTGATATTCAAAAAGTCATTTTTGTTTCATATACTATTTTATAATTTTGAAGAGAAGTTGTGAGTTTTAACTTAATTGGCCTAATATGGACGATTTTAAATAAAACCTGCAAAAAATACAATGGGCAATGCATGCTAAACTTTATTATGGGGATTGCGAAAAATCTAAACAATTTTTTTAAATCCCTTTCTTGTGAATTCGTGCAAATTCAGGGCAATATATGTGGTAATGGTGTACTTCACAAAAGTATTTTTACTGTATTATTTTTATCATTAAAAAAATGCACATTATATTAAAATAAAAATTATTATTAAACATTTTTCTGCAACTTGTGTCGTTTTTCCATAAATTTAATTTGTTCATATTCAATGTAGACGTAATTTAGACAAAAAATGTTGGTAAATAAAATTTTATTATATCTTGTGTCCTTTTTCTAAAAAGATCATTTTCTTACTTTTAGCATATTTTTATAATCAGAGTTTATAACAAACTTTTAACTTTGTTCGTCTATTGTGTCGTTTTTACAAAAATTTGTTTTCTTAATTTTTAACCTTATTTTTTACGATTAAAAAAAATCTAATCGTACTATCTAAAAATGATAAATAACAAATTTATAGATCTTTTTAGATATGAACAACATTAGTCTGTTAATTTTAGTTCAAACCTTGTGCCGTTTTTTGAAAACTTTGATTTTTTAATTTTTAATGTTATTGTTTACGATTAAAATGAAAACTACGTGCCCTATCAAAAATTATTCATAAATAATTTGAATGAGTTTACGCTATTATTTGCAAGAGCAACTTTTGTCTATTTTTTTCACAGGCTGTGTCCTTTGTCCAAAACTTTAATATTTTTACATTCTCAGCATTTATGATTGAGAAAGTATTAGAATTGTCCGAAATATGACATGACAGTTTTGGAACGGATCTCCAAGTTTTCAGAACCCCTGAATCCGAAAATCAATTTCTTACGATGGTGTCCGTCTGTCCGTCCGTTCGCAAACACGATAACTCTAAAAAAATGAACGAATCAGATCACACTTTTTTTAGATCCTAAAAGAAAGGACGAGTTGGTTAACCAGCCATTTTGGATTAAAATTCAAAAAGTGAGCTCATTTTGAAAATTATGCAGACCATTTTTTTCTGAATTTGAACATTATATGTACGGATATTTATATTATTCAAAAAGGCAAATAATTTATCCTATCTATCGAAAATCAATATTTTAGGCCATGCAGCGCACGATATGAAAAAAAACATCAAAGAGAAAAGCATTGCTTGTTGATTTTTATTGTACAAAAAATAATAAAAAATAAAAAATTCCATTTGTGTTTAAACTATTAAGGACATGAAAAAAGTTGAATGACCTGAAATCGTGATCCCAAGAAAGATCAAAAATTTGTTAAGAATCATTTCTTAATAGGATGCGTACTTTTTTTCATTTGCGAAAAATAATATTAAAAAAAAAATTTTGAGAAACGACCCAAATGACAAAAAAAAAATTGAACAAAACCTGTTTATGAATTCCTTTAAAATTCGAGCGCGCAGCGTGAGTGCCACGATGAGAATGTGTACCTCAAAGCCTGCAGGACCTTAAAAATCTTAATCTTGAACTATACCTAATTAAGTAGAAAATTCAGAATATGGAGAGGCGATCTAAACCAGATCTTTTTTATAAAGTCTAATTGAGCATACCTAACGCAAAGAATAAATATTCGAGGGCGCAGCGCGATGTAACCGCGCGCTCAAACACGCTAGCGAACCGAGCCGCGCGCAGCGTGCGACGGGCGTGTGCCGCCGAGCGGACAGATTTTTATTTTTAATTTTGTTTTTGAAGACTGAAAACAAAAGCTATGCGCCCAATCAAAATGTAAATATTGACAAATTTTTAGATCTTTTCAGGGCGCGCAATTTTGGTTGATTCATTTTTTTCGTATCTTGCATAGTTTGATCGCAAAATGGAATTTTTAATTTTTTATTATTTTTTTTTTATAAAAATTTGAATGTTCAACTTTTCAAAAAAATTCAAAAATTTCACATGATAATCTTGTCCGGCTTTCAAAAATCAACTTTTGTCCCTTAGACTTTTTTTCATACCATGCGTTGTTTGGTTTAAAATGTTAATTTTGGTTTTTTACATTCTCATCTAGAGAAGGTATTAGATTTGTGTAAAATTTGCCCCCCCCCCCCCTTGTTTTTGTCAAATGTCCACGTTTTGAGACACCCTGAACCCGGAAAACAGGTTTTTACGAATGTGTCTGTCTGTCTGTATGTATGTATGCATGTCTTATGTATGTATGTCTCTGAGCATAATAACGTTCGAAAAAATCAACAGATAGGATTAGCCTTTGTTATACTTTCTTAGTGTCTCAAATTGAAAGTCATGTTCGTTAGCCAGCCATTTTGGATAAAAATTCAAAAAGTGAGCACATTTTGAAAGTTTTTAAGACCACTTTTTTCAATATTTGAAAATTATATGTACACTTATTACTAGTACTCGAAGAGACTAAAAATTTATTACAATGAGTGTTTTCGTTGAAAAAAATTACCGGAATTATAGAAGTTTTAAAAGCCAAAAAAAAACAAACGAAAATGAACATTTTAAGCCAAAAAACGCACGATATCAAAAATTGCCAAATAGGGGAAATACGTTGGTTTTTAAAAGCCCTACAAGATTATCATGATAACTTCATGAACTTCTTCGAAAAATCGAAAATTCGAATTTTGATCACAGAAAAAATACGAAGAAAGAGGCGAAAACAAAAATTGTGCAGCAAAAAAGATCTAGAAATTTTTTATAAATAACTGTTTGATAGGAAGTGTAGTTTTTGTTTTATTCGCAAAAAACAACAGTTATCATAACAAAAAATTTTCAGAGCTATAGCAATTTCAAAATACAAAAAAAGAAACGAAAATTAGCATTATCAGCCACACAACGCAAAATATGAAGAAAAGTCAATACGAGAAAAATGGGTTTCTTTACACACTCTACAATCGAAAATTTACATTTTTATTGTACAAAAAAGAATGAAAAATCAAAAATTCCATTTCACAGACAAATATGCAAGACTCGAAAAATGATGATTGGACAAAAATTGTGCACTCAAAAAAGATCTACAAATTTTTTATGGGCCACTTTTTGAAATAATAAAGTAAGAATTTAATATATTGAATTTTTAAATTATTCTGAAAAGTTAATATAATATTTAATATAATATTAAATCATTTCAAAAATTATTTGCAAACCTATTATATGCATATGTTCCAAAAACAACTTAGATACTATTTCCCCTCCTTTTTCAGATAGTTGGAAAAAGTCGTTCTGATTGTATAATTTATTAGCAGGGTACAGAAATATACGATGAAGTAAAAGAATTTCCTTCTCCATTTGAAATCAAATAAAAATTCAGTCATTTGTATATGAAGAACATATAACACGGAACGCAAAGCGCGCTCAACCTTTTGGGTTTCTATTATATTATGAACAGAAATGAGCGTGGAGCGCGAGGTTTACATGATTTCTAAACGAAATATCGATCGCGAAGCGCGAGAGTCTTGATGAGATGAGAATGTGTTCCTTAAGGTTGACAGAACTTAAAGTAAATTAGTCCTTCTTTTTATGTAAAACTGACGTAATTGAACCAAAAGCATGTCATAACGATGAAGCTTACTAAGAGATTAACTATTAGCCCGCGAAGCGCGTAATAGCGAGCACACGAAGTCCGAAAACCTAGAGCAACTGCCTGTAAAGCGTGAGGTAAATGTCTCCGAGCGCGTAGCGTGAGGTGAATATCTAATCAAGCGCGAAGCGCGAGATCCAACAGGTGCTCTACGTAGGCGCGCTCACATTTGCGAGCGAAGCGAGCTGCGCGCCAAGCCTTATATATGTCTTTGTATAAAATTGTTTTTAATTTTTTCATTGTAAAAGCTTTATAGGATATGTGGCATTTTTATTAAAATTGTAAATATCTGGCAAGTTTGTGTCTAGTGAAATAAGATCTTGAGAAATAATGTGTTTGCTTCAGAGTTTTACACAACGTTGAATAAACTTTATTTAACAATATGCAATTTCGACAAATTATTACTTTCGTAAACAAAATTTCCACTTGCATCTACAAAGCTTCCGTGATTACATCGTAACTCAAAGCAATGAACAATATTGATATCAGATGCTTTGGCAAAGGTAAGGAAGGGGGACCAGCTACCTTACTGTATACACAGTAAGGTCTTTTTTCTGCTTAAAATTTAGTTTATTGCGTCTATCATCAAGGTTACGAAATGTTTCAGCATCCCCATGGTTTTACAAAGAAACTTTCGTAATCGTTAGTATAAATTACAGTGCATCTGTTCCAAATTTATCAGTTACGCCTACGAAATCCTTCGATACAAAACATGAAGATTCTTACTGGAACATTACTTTTTACAATCGTAGTTTGTCTGCTAAATTCTGTTGGTAAGTTTAATGATTTGGGTTTTCCATTTTTCGGAACAAATAAAAAATAATTTTCTAAATGTAACACGTACTAAAGCCTATTTTTCTTTTTTTATACAAAACGGGTCTGTACTAAAGTTAGGCTAATCGGATAAGATTAATAGGGTGCTAGCTACGTTTGGACATTATATTCTACAGTAAGCCATAAGACTTTGAAAAAGTACTTGCACTATTTATTATATTAGAAACAAATAATGCCGATGTAATCAGGAATAAAGAAGTTTTATCAAAATTTACTTTGAGCTATTTTCCAAATATATCTGCGAAGTAGTCACAAATCTCCATTTTCTTTACAGAATCAAGACCAAGTGATTCTGAAGAAAATAACAATGAAAGGCCAAATAATGCAAACCCTCGTCGACCTCAATTTCATATAATTGGAGGAAATATTGTCGACATTAGTCGTATGGCGTCACCTCCTTCTCAAATAACTCATACCGTAGATTCAAGAAATCGCCTTCACACACATTTTCAATATACCTCTGCTGGAGGAAATATGTACTTCGATTTTACCGAACCGACGCGACCTAGAAGACCAGCTCAACGTCCACAAGGTCAACCACCGGTGCAACATGGACAACCACCGGTGCAACATGGACAACCACCGGTGCAACAACACGAACAAGTTGTACACCAAGAGCAACCACCGGTGCAACAACGCGAACAACTGGTGCAACAAGGCGAGAAACCGGTACAAGGAGGCGAACAACCGGTGCAACAAGGTCAAGCATCTGAGGAACAAGGCCGCCCACGTTCGCCAGGAAGTCCATCAGGCCATCAAGATAAAAAAATGAAAATCTAACGTAAAATAATATAAATATGGGAATTATATGTAAAATTACTGAATAAACACTAAAAATCAAATTAATTTGCTCTTAATCTAGTTATCACTTATACAGTGAATATCACAGTCAATTCTATCCAAATTTGCATCAAACCTTTTGGATTCAATTAAAATTTAGAAGGAAATAGCTGCTGGAACTATCTCCCTAAGAATCACGTGACCTTGCAGCTGGTGTGAAGTTAAGAGTCTAATCAATCTAGAGACCTGGGGGAGTTGAATCAGGAGGAATACATAGTGAGGTGTGACTGCTCTGGGGAACTGTCAGAATCTAGTCTGCGGGATCTAAACTAAGTAGCGAGCCATTCCAGGGCGTAATAGTAAAACTTAGTGGAATCTTGAAAGCACGAGATCTCATGCTTCTAAGGCATGATGTGATCATCATGTGAAATGGGGATTTGATTTGATGATTGATACTTGAGGCGTGATGTTCTTACTGCTATAGACTACGTCGGTACAATCAGAGTAGCGCATGGAGTCATCAATAGAATGACTTAGCGCAATTCAAATAGTTTTACTAGAACATAGTGGGATTTTCGCGTTTTAGTTGTTGAGAATCATAATTTATTATTAGTCATAATTTATACAGTTTCACAACTATTGGAACAACAAGCGTGGCATCGCGCTTCACAATACCGTCTGAAAAGCGAATCTCGATTACATGCCCATGAATTTGTCCTCAGAAGAGACCTTGACCATTACGGTTAAAAAACAGGGTCAATAGTGAGTTTATTTTCTACTTTTTTAATTTTTGGGTACAGTAGAATCCGGTTAAGAAAGTTTTAGGAAGGGATTGATATAGGAAAACTCTGGGAAATTATCATAAAGTATAGATAAGGTATAGCTGATGTTCATTCAAAGTATGATCTAAGCTCCCGTATATCTTATAGATATACATGAAAATAGAAATCCAGAATCATGATTTTCAAAATGTCAATTTTCAAAAAATTGTGCAGCCAAAACAGATCTACAAATTTGTTATGAATCACTTTTTGATAGGACGTGTAGTTTTTGTTTTATTTGTAAAAAACAACATTAATAATAAAAAAAATTCAGAGTTATAGCAATTTCAAAATTAAAAAAAAGAAACGAAAATTAGTATTATCAGTTAAACAACGCAAGATACGAAAAAAAGTCAATACGAGAAAAATCGGTTTCTTTACACAGCGTACAAGATTGTGTTAACGACTTTTTGAATTTGGTTGAAAAATCGAAAATTTATATTTTTATTGCACAAAATAATGGAAAATCAAAAATTTTATTTTACGGGCAGACTATGCAAGATTCGAAAAATGATGATTGGACAAAAATTGTGCACTCAAAAAAGATCTACAAATTTTTATGGGTCACTTTTTGAAATAATACATTTCTCAGGGTAGCTGCAAATAAATATTAGTGAAAAATAAAGAATAAATGATAAAATCATGCTAATGGACAAAATTTGTACTTTATTTTGCAATATCTGCATAAGCAGTCTCGCACCGAGATAAAGAATTTAATATAATGAATTTTTAAATTATTCTGCACAGTTAATATAATATTTAATGTAATGTGTAATGTAATAGAATTTTGTTTTTATATATACATTAATTACATGTTACACTAACACTGACAATGTGACGTGAAAACACGAATCATTCCAATAATTATTTGCAAATTTATTATATGTATATATTCCAAAAACGACATAGATACTATTTTCCCCCCAATTTTAGATAGTTGGAAAAAATCATTCTGATTGTATAATTTATTAGAAAGGTACAGTAAGTACGCTGAAGTAAAGAAAATATCACCCGGAACGCAAAGCGCACACAAACTTTTGGGTTTCTATTATACGATGAACAGAAACGAGCGTGGAGCGCGAGGTGTACATGATTTGTATACTAAATATCGAGCGCGAAGCGCGAGAGTCTTGATGAGATGAGAATGTGTTCCTTAAGGTTGACAGAACTTAAAGTAAATTAGTCCTTCTTTTTATGTAAAACTGACCTAATTGAACCAAATGCATGTCATAACGACGAAGCTTACTATGAGATCAGCTATTAGCCCGCGAAGCGCGTAATAGCGAGCGCACGAAGTCTGACAACCTAGAGGAACTGCCTGTGAAGTGTGAGGTAAATATCTAATCGAGCGCGAAGCGCGAGATCCAACAAGTGCGCGGCGCAGACGCGCTCACATTTGCGAGCGAAGCGAGCTGCGCGCCAAGCGCGGGATGAGGATGTGCCCGCACAGCGGGCACATTTTTGTTTTTGGATATGCCTTATATATGTACCTTATATATGTCTTTATATTAAATTGTTTTTAATTTCTTCATTGTAAAAGCTTTTTAGATATATGTGACATTTTTATTAAAATTGTAAATATCCAGCAAGTTTGTGTCTAGTGAAATAAGATCTTGAGAAATCATGTATTTGCTTCAGACTTGTACACAATGTTGAATAAACTTTATTTAACAATACGCAATTTTAACAAATTATTACTTTTGTAAACAAAAGTTCCACGTACGTCTACAAAGCTTCCGAGATGACATCGTAACTCAAAGCAATGAATAATAGTTATTTCAGATTTTTTGGCAAAGGTAAAGGAGGGGACTAAGCTAATGGAAAGAAAGTAGGGATGTGTTGAAATCCACTTTACATTTTTTCTAGTGACCCCTAGAATACCCCTTTTTTGTATACTTTCAATTGAAAGGATGCCACTAGAAATAGGGTAGGGATGTTTTCGTAATTTATTGCATTTTACGGTATGACTATACACTTCACCAAACAAATTTGTTTTTTGTTGCAATTACTAGTTTCTTCCTCTTGAATTAGTACCTGATTATTTCAGACAACCCAATCGTCAAATTTCTTTCTTATTTTTCTGGCTTATTTTCTGGTTTGATATTGTATAATTTCAATAAAAAGTTATTGATCTTTTCTCGGATTCATTTTCCAAATTATTTTTCTTTCTAGTTGAATATGGAAAGAGGGCGGTAATTCTCTTATTAGCATTCAACAAATAATAATAGCACGTGCTGTATATACAGCAAGGTCTTTTTTCTGCTTAAAATTTAGTTTATCGCGTCTATCATCAAGGTTACGTAATGTTTAAGCATCCCCACCATTTTACGAGGAAAGTTTCGTAATCGTTAGTATAAATTACAGTGAACCTGTTCCAAATTTATCAGTTACGCCTATAAAATTCTTCGATAGAAAACATGAAGATTCTTACTGGAACATTAATTTTTACCATCGCAGTTTTTCTGCTAAATTCTGTTGGTAAGTTCAATGATTTGAGATTTTCATTTTTCGGAACTAAGGAAAAATAATTTCCTTAATGCAAAACGCACTGAAGCCTATTTTTCATTTTTTATACAAAGCGGGTATGTACCAAAGTTAGGCTAATCGGAAAAGATTAATAAGGTGCTAACTACGTTTCGACATTATATTCTACAGTAAGGCATAAGACTTTATGTATCTAGGAAAAAGTACTTGCACTATTTATTATATTAAAAACAAATAATGCCGATGTAATCAGGAATAAAGCAGTTTTATTAAAATTTACTTTGAGCTATTTTCCAAATATATCTGCGAAGTAGTCACAAATCTCCATTTTCGTTACAGAATCAAGGCCAAGTGATTCTGAAGAAAATAACAATGAAAGGCCAAATAATGCAAACCCTCGTCGACCTCAATTTCATATAATTGGAGGAAATATTCTCGACACTACTCGTATGGAGTCACCTCCTTCTCGAGTAACTCATACCGTAGATTCAAGAAATCGCCTTCACACACGTTTTCAATATAGCTCTGCTGGAGGATCGATGAATTTCGATATTATCGAACCGTTACGACCTAGAAGAAGAGCTCAACGTCCACAAGGTCAACCACCGGTACAACAACACGAACAAGTGGTACACCAAGAACAACCACCGGTGCAACAAGGTGAACAACCGGTACAAGAAGGCGAACAACCGGTGCAACAAAGTCAATCATCTGTGCAACAAGGCCGTCCACGTTCGCCAGGAAGTCCATCAGGCCATCAAGATAAAAGAACGAAAAATTAATAACGTAAAATAATATAAATATGAGAATTATATGTAACATTACTGAATTAACACTAAAAATCAAATTAATTTTCTCTTAGTCTAGTTATCACTTATACAGTGAATATCACAGTCAATTATTTCCAAATTTGCATCAAACCTTTTGGATTCAATTAAAATTTAGAAGGAAATAGCTACTGGAGCTATCTCCCTAAGAATCACGTGACCTTGCAGCTGGTGCGAAGTTAAGAGTCTAATCTATCTAGAGACCTGGGGAAGTTGAACCAGAAGGAATGCATCGCGAGATGTGGCTGCTCTAGGGAACTGCCACACTCTAGTCTGCGGGATTTAAACTAAGTAGCGATGAATTCCAGGACGTAATAGTAAAACTCAGTGGAATATCGAGAGCACGAGTTCTTATTCTTCCAAGCCGTGATGTGATCTGGTCGTGATCCGTCGTGTGAAATGGGGATTTGACTTGATGACTGATACTTGAGGCGTTATGTTCTTACTGCTATAGACTGTGTCGGTACAATCAGAGTAGTGCATGGAGCCATTGGAAAATATGAATGACTATAGGTAGACAGTCATCAATAGAATGACTTAGCGCGATTCAAATAGTTCTACTAGAACATAGTGGGATTTTCGCGTTTTAGTTGTTGAGAATCATAATTTATTATTAGTCATAATTTATACAGTTTCACAACTATTGGAACAACAAGCGTGGCATCGCGCTTCACAATACCGTCTGTAAAGCGAATCTCGATTACATGCCCATGAATTTGTCGTCAGAAGAGACCTTGAACATTACGGTTAAAAAACAGGGTCAATAAGTTTATTTTTTACTTTTGTAATTTTTGGGTACAGTATAACCCGGGTGAGAAAGTTTTAGGAAGGGATAGATCTAGGAAAAACCCTGTGATATTATCATAAAGTATAGACAAAGTATAGCGGATGTTCATTCAAAGTATGGTTGAAGCTCCCGTATATCTTACAGATATAGCTAAAATATGTATAGTGGGTACAGCCGTATTATTGCTTATGGGTGATAATCCGATATCTAAAATACATAAAAATAAAAATCCAGAATCATGATTTTCAAAATGTCAAAAAATATTGCGTGTAAATTTTAAAATAATCATATACGTTGTACATGGTATATCCATTGTAAGGTCTGTTTACTTAGCGCCGCGACCAAGGCAAATTGGAAAATGGCATACATCATATTTTTTTTCTTTTTTTTTTGCTAATTTTATAATAAACAATTTTTGTTTCTCTTTAAATTCCCGAGAAAAAGGTGGAAGCGCTAGCACGACGTCCACTCAGCGCCGCCACCTATGAAAAATCACTACAAATTATTATAATTAGACGAATGGAAGATTTTTTTGCATTTTTCTTGCTCTCTGATGACATATAATACGTTCCCCAAAAACGACCCCTAATTTATACATACCTAACCCTTGTGATCAAAAACCTTTTAAGAATGGGAAAATGACCTTAAAAAATGTAAGGGGAAATATTCAATTGCCAAGTAATTAATTTGAAGTTCTAGATCATCTTTACATTTTTGAAGGTGCTTTCCCCCCTTTTGAACATTTTTGATCACGAGAGGTAGGTATGTATGACTTAGGGGTAGATTTTGGGGAATATATCATACATCATTGTATAGAAAAAAGAGCAAAAAATATCAACTAACTGTGTTTTCGAAATTGTATTATCTTTATATTTTTTTATACATATGTATGTTCCGCTTTAGAATTTGCGTGGAAGGGAGGTTTTTGGAAAAATTATAGTGACGGCAAAATTTTCAAGTGTCAAGTGATTAATTTGGAGTTCAAAATCATGTTTACATTTTTCAAAGCGGTTTTCCCTCTCTTAATATGTTTTTAATTACGAGGGGTAGGTGTGCACGAATTAGGGGTAGCTTTTTGGAAAGCGTTATATATTTTATTAGAAAGCAAAAAGAGCAAAAAAATCTACCCTAATCGTTCATTTTATTATAATAGTTTTTATTGAATTTTCATATGTGGCGGCGCTGAGTGGACGTCGTGCTAGCGCCGCCCTTTCTTCGGACGTTTTAAGAGCAAAAACAAAATGTTAGCATAAAATGAGCAAAAAAAGCAAAAATATTGTATATTCTAACGAACAATATTTAAAACATATAATTCACGAAATCACATAGATCGTATAGATAAGTATATCCCGTACTTCAGCTTTACATCAGTCAGTCTTTAAATATGCTTTAGATATAGTTTATCTATACGATTTTAATATGCTTCAAATTAATGAATAAAAAATCAAGGTATTTACAACTAACCATTTTCTCTTTATTATCTATATTTAAAACTAAGAATATTTAAAGCTCATGCAATATATTTTTTATACTCTAAGAGATTTTGGTTTTCTGGAAAAAATAAAAATAAACGAGAGTAGCCTAAAATAGTTAGTTGCATTACTTTCAACTGCAGAGAATTTGAAGAACCCAAATTAGGTGATATAATCTTCACACATCGTACAAGATGTCCATTATTTTTTTAAGTTTGAATTCTATGATATCATAATACTAAGTTCATAGTCTTCTTATTCAGTCTTTAGCAACATATATTCTAGGCGTAGACATATATGGGTATCCTGTGCTATGATATACCTATTAAATTTCTCTAAAAACCTCAAGAATTTATTGTGAGTTATTTGTAAAATTATACAATTAGTATCGCAGATAGTTTGACTCTGAAATTTAAGATTGAAATTCAATTAATTAGAGGATATAATGGAAAATACATATGTGAACACTTTATAAGCAGAATTTTATAATCTGTTGATAATGTTACACAGCTGTTCTATATGCTCATATAAACAACGTCTTATCATGTACAAGAGAAGCTTTATTAACGTGTTTAGTTTCAGAAACATCGTTTAAATGAATAATGAATAATTGAAGTTCTAGAAACAAAGAAACATGCCCTATAAGAACCTCGGTGGACTAGGGGAGAGTGGGGTAATGATGCTTATGCGGAGTATAGTGAGCATTGCAAATTAGGGCCGTGTTTATTGATTTTCATATTAGTTTTTTTACATATAATAGCTTTCTGTGTTTAGAAAAATATTGATTTGATGCAAATTTTGATTTCCGGATTCCCATATCCATGCGACGTGACCACATACTTGTAATTATATTTATTATAATCTTTCTTGTAGAAATGAA
>JAAAKG020132150.1:0-14607 GCA_010014905.2 Druon quercuslanigerum | reverse complement strand
CGGGACGAAACGCCGGTAGTCGATAACGACTGCCAGACCAACTCTTTGGAGTCGGCTTCGAGGGTAGGAATCTACCTCATCGAGCTCACGTAGCAACCCGCTACAATATTTCTACCATTGAGTTGAGTGGGCCTGGATCGAGCGCTCCTTGAGTGAAAATATGCAATTAAAAATTATCATCTGCTATGGAGTGTGTGGACTATCGATTGTCATTATAGGTTAAGTTTGGTTATGTTGGGTGTCAGTGGGTGTTATCACGAATCGATAATAATAAAAATTCCCCATAAAAATGAGGAATAGAAAAATAATGAAAAGTAAGTATAGACATAAAAGATCTAGTGTAATACCCGAAAAAGCAATTAAAAGTATAATGTGTAATAGAAATGATTGTAATTCCGAAGTGCTCGTTTTATTATTAACGTGTTATTACTCGTCGTTCCGACAGTTTCCGCACGTAGCGCTCTCATCTGGGAATAAATGCAAATCTGAGGACGGGAGATCCCTATTGTGGGTTGTTTTCCACGATCCCCGTCATGGGCGTTGAGTCTTCTTGTAGTACTTCGTGGTTATGCGGTATCTCTCTCCTCACTAGGGAATTTTCTTGGAACGATCTAGGGGAAAAACTATTGATTGTATTGGACCTTTCCTTTCAAACTTTTTAGAGATTCTATCGAGTTTATCTTTAAACGAATTTTTTAATGCTGCCAACCAATGTAATTATACATAACATAAAATTAAATGTTAATAGCATAAGATACAGTGTTAATTCAGACTATAAATCCAATAAAGGGTTATTTTCGTATGTTTTTTAATCTTTATCAGTTGACGATTTTTCAGTTTTACAAATATATTTACTCATCGAGAAATTAATGAAGGGAAAATTATACGATTGGTAATCGTACTTTCATTTTTGAATTTGGTGCTGTTTAGCCGACTCAATAAAACTGCACGAAATTCATATTAGGTATATTCATTTCAACCACCAACTAACTTCACATCGTTGATTGTTGAGGGGAAGACAAGGGATCAAATGCACGGGATTCATTCGATTTTTGCCCTATTTTGCTAATATCTTCGTAAAAACTAATTTTTTCTGTATAAGTGTGTCAGAAAAATAGTTTTTCTTTCTTAATTACTATTTAATGAAATAATAAAATGATAATAAGTATTATTAATTACAAAGATATTACAGAAATAAAGTTTTTATTCCATGCATTCTGTCAATTGTTTTCCCCCTCAGTTTTGACGAAGTGAAGTTATCTGATGGTTGAAGTGAAAATACCTAATAAGAAAACGAAAATTATTTGCATACAAACTGAGGAAATACTGATGGAAAAGAAAAATTGTAATAATTTTGCTTTTAATAATTAAAGGTTTTGGATTCGTAAACAAATGTGAGAAATTCTGTTGCTGAAAGAAAATTGTAATTTTTTCATATTATAAATATTTAAGTTAAGAATAATAATATATGCTTACATTTTTTGGACAGCTTGCAAAAAACAAGTGATTTTATTTTTAATAAGGAAAAACCTAAGTCAGTAATGAAGAAAACAGTCGGTCAAGTAGATAACTGAATAACTAGTCAAACAATTGATATATTAATTGTTATTATTGTAAAGAGTATTTAATAACTAACGATATAGAATACTTACATTTAAACTGCAGAAATGAAAAAGAGTTATAAAAAAACTATCTTTCATTTACGAAATGGTCTCCCTTTAACAAAATTATTATACTTTTAGAGAGATTTGAAGTATTTATTTAAAAAAAGTAAATGCTATAGAAATATAAAAAGGCCTTTTTATGTGATTGCTTTTATTAAAGATTTTTTAAAGTTTGTGAAGGGGTTCTCATTCTCTTTTGCTAGTGAGCATTTTTTTTTACAAAGTTTTTGTTTTTTAATTTTAATAGTTTACAAAACAATTAAATTTTCAAATAATTTAAAAAAATTATTTGTATCTTTTGATTCAATAATCTGAAGAAGACACGTATTGATTTTCATTTGGTATGTCGATCTTTCATGTGAAATAGATACATTAACCACTTTTCTTATTTTTTATAATTTTAATTTTTGATGTCTTTCCACTACGCGAATTTTAAGGAATTTTCTGTGAAATGAAAGATATACGGTTAATTGTTCTGTAAGTAAACATGCAGAAAATGTTATTTATTTATTTAAAATTCAATAGTTTAGAATAACTCAAGTTATAGCATTTGTATCAAGAATTTTTTTTTAATTACAAGCCTGTAATTTAAATATTTACATCAACTTGAGCAAGTTGTTTTTGAATCTATTTGATAATTTATTAATTTCAAAAGTCATAGTCACGAAGGAATTTTTTACTATAAAGTTAAAAAAAAATTATACATCATAAAAGATTTTCCTATTATTTTATTTAGAGTAAGGGCACGCAATGTCGCTCAAATGAAACATCTTGAAAGGTAAATGCCCGGAGTGTCTCCGCGTTGCCATCGCGAGGTTTATTTCGCTGAACAAAAATTAGGCTTAGGAAGAGTTTGGCACACCTTTTGTTTCACCTGCCGTGTGTTATATTTATATTGGCCAATAATTGTACAATATAGGTTAAAATATAAACAATTAGAATTGGAATATTCTAATCAGCGGATAATACACCGAAAATATTAATTTTTAAAGGCTTGCACTTTCAACTTTCTTATTTTAAGCACTTCAATTTATGAAAAAAAATTGACAAAAAGCCCAAGATTTCTTTATAAAACAACGAAACGTTTTTCTCAATGTATACAATTATCTAATAGAAAAAAGTGTATTGTGAATCTTAAACTTCATTCCTTGTGGTGAAGTGGTTTAAACAAAAATAAAAAATAAAATAAAAATATTTTGAATCAAAACAATATTTCAAGAAAACAGCTTACCTTCTAAAATCTGCTTACAAATTTTTCCTGAAATGTATATAATTTTAGGAATTGCTGAAAATTGCTCGACAGTTGCACAATAGCTACTTACTCTGGGGAAATTTATTGCCGAAATTGTTACTCGCGACTTTTGTCTGAAAGTTCCTGTGCCGTATTATCAGTTTCAACACGTGGAAAACAAGAAATCGTTACAGAAACAAAAAATAGAGAAACTCTACCTTTCAAAAATTCAAGTTCAGATTATTGTACGGATTTTGGCTACTGCTGTTCCTACGAAGATTCTCTTTCAAGGTGGAGAACAAGAAGAAATGTTTCATTCAGAAGGGATAGGTAAATGCTGTGAAAGTTAAAATAAGAATCTTGTTGTTCTCAGTTCTCTAATAACTAATGGCAGTCTGCTGAAAAAATCATCAAATGTTAGTCATTGGATCAGTCGTCACCAATCTACACCAGAAAGGTAAATTTTTAATATAGATACTACATTCTGAAGGTATGGTAGTTATGTTAACGAGTAATTAGAATGCTTTGTTATAAACTGTTGCTACTTGAGACGATTAACTACTTAAGTATTATCAAATAAAAATCATAATTCGATTCATTATTTATCTTTGCATAGTACCTTTGGTTGTCAGTCTTCTACTAAAAGTCAACTGGTACGTCCTTTGGGCACTCCATCAACTGGAAAATCAGAAGTTTGTCGCAGATTTAACAACAAAAATAATAATAATTCACAGCCTGGATTAAGAAAACTAGGAAGTCATCGCCATTTTTCAAAACAAGAAACAAATGAAGAGATAATTGGTCAGCCACAGAATCAATTTTCTAAAAAGAAAATAAGACAAACTGAATAATAATTTGAACTCATAAACAATATGTACGTGCTCCAAAGTTATTTAAAAAATATGAGCATTGCAAATTGATCAAAAACCATTTATGAATCAATCTTCTTCGAAGAAAATTATTATCTTTAAAAAACTTTGTAATCGTAAAAATCTGATTGCCAATAACGATTAAGATATTAAAAAATTTAAAGAAATTTTGGCGCCTAGGCATGTCGATGATTTGGACGTCGATTTTTGATATAACTAGGATCCAGGAAAGTCAAAAAGAAAAGCATTAGACTTTATGAATCAGTGATTCGAATTATTAAACGTTTATTATATTGTTTAAAATTAGCACACTTTTTTATTACAAAGATTTTAAAATACCAAAAACTGAAGTGTGCCAAATGTGAACAAAATCCAAGTCAAAAAACTAAAAACTCCAAAGTTAATTAAAACAACATCCAATCTTGTACACTCATCAAAGTAAAATTATTATAATACAATTGAGTTTTAAGCAATTTTGTCTCAAAAAGACCGGATTCCAAAACCTAATATTTTCGGTTTGAGACATTTTTTTAGATATTTAAAAATCCTTGACACGTCAGGGCAGGATTTTGTCATTCAATTTAAGAATTCAGTAAATAAAAAATAATATTTTTTCTGAAAATTAGCGTAGAAAATTGACCCCTCAGAAATTGACCCATTTTGACACTTGACGAAATCCTTTCTTTGCCAAAAAAATAAAGTCCTCTTTAGACCTTGGTAAAAATTTGTAAGTTCGTTAAAAGACATAGCAGATCTTAAATTATTAAATAAAATAGATATTTCAAAAATTTATCAAAGTAAATTAAAGTAGTTATAACCAAGGTGTTTCCAGTCCCGGGCCTTTTTCAAAAATCTCGCTCTCTGGGATTCAGCAATATCACGAACAAGAAAATTATTTCGCTACGAATTTTAAATCCGACCTAAAAATTAATACATTAAACAGGCAATGTCCATTTTACCCCCCTTTGCCCGGTCACTATATACCCCCGCCCAGAAGGAGAGTTTCTTTCCATAATAATATATCCGAAGAGGTCACGGCCTGTGACGATCAAGAAGGTCATCTGGCAATGCGAAATGTCGGCAACGATAACATACTGGAAGATGAACACCGAAGTTACTACAATCTAAACTCTAACGATAGAAACTTCTGTGATTGCAATCAAGAAGCATAGGAAAACGATAGAATCGAGTTGATCAATAGAACGTGTACATCGCTGGAAACCATTCACGAGGATTATAGCAATGGTAGAATGTGTGGTGGTTGTGGGGGCGGAGGAGGTGGTTACTGCGGGGGCAAAAGTCGTTACGATGGGAACATAGATGGAGACTATGATCACGAAGGAGAATTGAATGAAGGCAGAAGAAGTGAATGTGCCTGTAGTCGTGGTACTTATATTGAGAAAAAGATAAATGGAAAGAAAAAATTAAAAAAGTGATAGGTTTTTTGATGGGAATTCAATTTTTTTATGGGAAACTTGAGGAGGAGTTTAAAAAGAAGAATATTATGTTTTAAACATTTTTTTAAGGGCATGTGATATTTCGTCATGTAGTAAATCGGGTTCAGTTCCGCTGGGTTTTTGTCAACAAAAATTAAAATGTTTAAAAACTAAATTCGGAGTTGCTAAATAATAGTATAAGCAACATCCTCGAACTCTTTTTTTAAGGGCAATAACAAAAAAATTTAATCTGCTAAATAACAATCTTATGCATGTGCTCTATTTTGAGGTTAGGATTGGGTTTCAACTCTTCTATTCCGATAATGTAGGTCTATGTCGTACCGGGATATTAATTACTATATTTTTTTACTTGTCCCAAGTTTTCGACTAAAAATATTTTATAGTTTGAAAGTAAAGCTGGGGAGAATTGTAACACGCATAACCTCGAAATTTACAAACCTTAATAAAATGTAGCAAAATTAAATTTTTTAAATTATTCCATAATCGAAGAGTTCGCTGACGTCCGTTAGCATATTCGGTATCAATCCCCACATTTTTAAGACACAATCTTTATTATGGTATAAAAAAGCCGGAGGAACCTAACACTTCTAAAATCGATAATTTTCTACACACTTTTTTTATTTCCTAACTCACTTTCACACAAAGCATCACATTGAGTTAAAAATTTCAGATACTAAATAAGAAGTATTAAGAAAGGTAGGTTTGGTCCTAAATTGTTATAATTATGCAAAGTTTTTTTTTGTAAATATTTTTTTTTGCTTTTTCATAATCATTAAAATTTAGAACCAGACCCATTTTTCTTACCGCTTTTTATTTATTATCCCAAATTTTGAAATCTATTTGGCGTTTCGTGTGAAAATAAGTTAGGAAATAAACAGGTGTCGGTAAGGTAAGGTAATCTGGTCACGTAACCCACTCGTCACATGGCCTTAAGCAATTTAAGATTTGACATAGTTAAAACGTTTGCTCTTTATGGGTTTAAAAATTAGTATGTCCAATTTTCCTTATGTTTCCTAATCCCTTACATGGTCAGCCATCCAAAATCCGTTTCGATTTTATCAATAGGTTCAGGTTCGGGTAGATGCAGTTCGCGCTCAAGTCTTTTCGTCATTTTAGTAGATCTAAAAACAACATTAAAGGATTTGATGGATATGGCACAAAATCAGAAAGACAGAAACCTGAAAAATCTGAAGATTTTTGTCTAAGATCAGAAGATAATATCGAAAAATATGTGGTGAAAACTAAATGCATACAGCTTTGTAGGAAACATCATACCCTGGCGATATTTGTTCACCACCATGTTCTAGAAGAAATGGATTGTGTTTTCCACCTGGATTACGTCCTTTTTACAAACAAAATTTCAGGTGTCGTCCACCTTGTGGAGGGAATACTAATAAATGTGGTGGTGGTGGATGTTGTGTAGGTGGTTCTCAAGGGAGATGTGTGAAACCAATCCACCCTTTCAATCTCGTCAAAATTCAGAAAAATCTCCATGTTCACCACCTAGAGCTAATAAAGGTCAAACACCATGTTGCCAGATGCCTCAAATAATGGGAATTTCAGGAAATAGGTCAGGGCGAAGTAGCTATCGGGAAGATATTCGAGGTGTTTTGGGTGAACTAAGGATAAATTCCTATTTGTTTTCAGGTCCAAGAGTCCTGGAGGATGTAATACTGTTGCGGCTAGGCGCTGGTCTCAGAAAAATGATTAAGGAAATGATGAGAAAAAAGATAATTGTGATACGTTTAAACTGCCTCCTGGTTGCGAATACCTTGGTGGAGGAATGGGTTGTCAGAGGTGTGGGAGAAAAGTGTACCACACTGAAAAGCAGGTGAGAATGATGAATTTAGTCTCACGACTAATTGATTAATGAAGCTGTCAGTTATTTATCTGTTGTGAAGGCATCCTATCTTGTATATTTATTGGAACCCGTATAAATTTGTATTTTAGTTCAAATAATTTGATTGACTTAATTTAATATTGAAGGTAAGTAAAACACCATTTTTCAGGTTTCCTCAGGATTCCCCTTCCACAACATTTGTTTCAGTTGCTTTTGCTCTCGCAAACACTTAAAATCGTTGACATACCAAGAGAATTTTAGTGAAATTTATTGTAAGCGTGAGTAAAATTAAGTCAATAGAGTAACATAGCTATATGCTTAAATATTACTTTGAAGGCTTGTCTTCGCCCAGGAAATAAAAATCCATTCACTTCTGTTTAATAGGTTTCGGAAGGTTTTGAATTGCCTATCTGTCACTGGAATTCCAAATGGCGGCGGATTGGTTTTTTAAAGACTTATTTGTTATAGTTTTGTTGAATAACTTTTTGCCGCAAAAGCCTGTACAATATCTAGAACTAAAATAGCAAAAGGAATTTAGTAGACTTGCGCATGATTTCTTTCAATCTTTCGATAATTTATAAAGGACTTTGCACACATCTATGGAAAATATAATCCCGGTAAAATTGGCTGAAACTGTAGTATAATGTAGTCTATAATATCCTGATCAAATAAAGTCCTTAGACACTGGATATAAAAAATGCCAGGTTTCGAGATAGGAGGGATCAAATGTCACTCTTCATGGACGCGAGAGAAGTTCCACGGACCCTCGAAGACTGTTTGGCACTACGCTCAGGGATCATGCCGAACTCTCTGTTCCTTTTATATTTTGAAGTTAGAGACCCCCCCCCAACAATAATAGCCATACCTGAATGTCGAGAAAAGGATACTTTCTCGTGGGTGTTGTATAATAGTTAACGTTTCATGCATACTCGTGGAGTTCGATGGAGCCTCTAAGACTGTTTGGCACCACGCTCAGGGATCATGCCGAACTCACTGTCCCTTGCATATTTTGTAGTTAAGGACCCTCTGAACAATAATATCCGTGTATAAAGGTCGACGAAAGGATACTTTTCCGTCAGTGTTGCATCGTATGTCGCTTGTTATGTAGATGAGAAGAGCTACAGCGACCACAGAGAACTGTTTGGCACCACGCTCAGGGATCATTCCGAACTCTCGGTCTGTTTAAAATTTTGTAGCTTATGGCCTCTTGATCGATAATATTTATGTCATGCCCAACTCTCTGTCCATCCAATTAACGAAAGAAATCCGGGTACTGGATGACGCTCTGGTCAGTAAAGACAACAATGAGATTGCTCAAACAAGACGAGTTTTGGTATATCATTTTACTGTTCCTTTTGACCTGCATCCGCAATATTATTAATCATAGATCTGCTTGGATACTTTACTGCTGGCTGATGGCGCGCGTATCCTAAATACCATAATATGTCTGTCCTGGCCCCAGCTTTGCAAGTACAATAGTACTCCAATATTTTTTCATTGTTTAGTGCTTCATCCAGCTGTAGCTCTTGATCATTGACTGCTTGAACTAAGTTATCTTCTACATAGGATATCCAAATCTGATATTTCGTTGCGCATCTGAAACGAGAATACACTCGCACTCTGATTGAATCCGGTTTATCGACAAGTTCGTCCAAATCCAAATCTTCCATTCGCCCCTTTCAAAATTAACTTGGATGTAAGTTCCTGCTAGATTCAGCTGATAGATTCCTACTGTCAGTTCCTTCAGATAATTCATATCCAGCTTCGGGAAATGAGGTACTTCATGTTCATTAAGATGAATCTATCAGGCATTCCTGGTATGCAGGTTGTCAATTGTACCTCTGGCCTGGACGATGTTGGCTTCACGTGATTTTCGTAACATTGTTTGAGCTAAATCTATGGTCACTACAGCCATCTGTATGCAAGGACGATACTTGTTGAGGATCGCCCCAGCAATAGGTTAAAAATCTGAAGAACTTAAAAAGAGATTTTATGTGGCCATTTCATGCCTCTACGATCCACCTTGTCTTAGTAATCAATCTTGAGTCATTTGCTTCTTCTGTATTAAATTAGCTTTGCTCACAAACTAACAGAGATGGCATTTTATGGTTAATACCAAGATTTTCAAGAAGCGGTAGGGCATCACGATAACCACGGTCCACAATGATAATGTCATCGTTTTCGAACCATTCTCGTAGCCCATTAACATCGATAGCCGCCTGGAGCTACAACTAAGGCTGGCCTAATTAAGTGGTGACCTTTATGAACGGAGTATGTTTGCCTGAGTACTCTGAAATTGTTGGGTTTATGGATATACACATAAGTTCCATCTATATAGGCAATCACTTTTGGAACTTCAGGAGTGGGATTCTAAAGTTCATCTGCGAAGTCCGTTTCATGTCTCTGTATTTATTGCTCCCTTGGTATAGCCGTCAACCCTATGTTGTTGGGAACAAAACGTCTTATCAAAGATCTTCTCACAATTGAAATAATGAGACTCATATTTTGCCTACTATCGTATCCAAACATAACTTTTAAAACGTCACCACTCAGCACTCGGCGAAGCTTACACAAAAAAATCATCAAATCCTTTTTATTAATTCGGCGATATACCCATCGATTTTATACAGCATCACGCACAGCATCGCAATACGTATATAAATCCTTGAATTGCTTGCGTGTTATGGAACTGATTGAATTGAACTCTTTCTCTGAAAACGTTTCTTCATTATTAAAATCAGGCTCAGCAATCTTTGATAATTCACGTAGACCTTGCAAAAAATATTGCAACTGGACACCAGAGAAGCGACAGAGTTTTTTGAAAAAATCTAAACCTTGCAGTAGGACGTTTGGTATAAAGCTACTCACATCCAAATATTCAGGGCAAGAACGAGTTGATTCTGATACGTACATATTTTTTTTTACAAAAACATTAACCCTACATTTTACCGCCAACCTGATCACATCTTGCATTCTGTTACAAATTATACAAGAAATATTTTTTCTTTGTTTTAAAACATTGAGTGTCAGACATATCAGACAGAGTTGAAGCATATCCTCGTATTTTCATAAATCTCTTGAGAAGCTATTTCATGTTCAGCACGACGATAAATTGCGATTGTTGTTTTTGTTCATTTTCTGCATCAGATATGTGTACCATCGCTCGTGGCTGTAAGGCGCTTGTAAATATGTAGTGACTTATTCTGACAGGCGGCATGGCTAAATTCCAGGTATAGGGAAATTCTTTAGCGTGCCGTTTTATGAACTTGACTCCAATATCAAACAAACATTGTCAAGAGTAAACTACAAAGATTCTTTCAAAAAAAGGACATATATAATGTAAACAGTTTGGAAATTGACAATCAGATTGCCGTGGCGGCAAAACCTCTTTTATTACAAGCCACCGATGCCCGAAATCTAAAAGTTTATTTACAGGAGGCTTTTTCATTATGACAACCGATTTCTAAAATCAAAAGTTTCAAACTGGACAAATAAAGAAGACTATGGTTCATAAACAAAATATTCCGTGCATATTTTGTAATAAAATTAAAACGTGACGAGGTTATGGATAAATGTAGGGATAATGTTGTTGTAAAAATAAACTATATGTAAGGGAATCAAGTCGTTATTATCCTCCCAAACATTTGTTATTTATAGTAGTTAAACTACCACCAACTATCATCCCCGTAGTTTATTCTAGACGACGTAATTGACGGGAAGGGTACAATTGTGCAGGAGCCCATCTGTGCGCGTCGATGGCCACAAGCACAACTGTGCACCAGGCCATCTGTGCACGTCTGCATTTCGACGTGCACAGTTGGGAGTCTCCCGTCTGTGCACGTGAACCGATAGTAGGGTACCACCTGTGCACGTCGACACTTAGAAATTTTATATTATTTTTTTTTTTAGTCATTTAGACATTTTGTCGACATTTAGAGGTGCTCATTTGGCAGTGTCCCATTTTTGCACGATGAGATGTAGACGTGGACAGATGGCCTGGTGCACAGTTGTGCCTATGGCCACCGATGTGCACAGATGGACTCGTGCACAGTTGCTTTGTCACATGCAATTGGCAGGACCCGATTAATAAGTTTGAATAAGTAGGTACGCACTTAGTGATGTTTAATCACATTTAGTTTGTGTAAGCCTGATCCGAAAACTACTAATTAACATACAGTAGTTAAACTACCCCCGGACACCTTTCTCATAGTTAAGTCTTGACGACGTAGTTGGTAAGACATGATTAATTCGTTTGAATGAGGAATTATGCCCTTGGTAATGTAACTTCAAATTCAGTTTATGTTACCATGATCCGAAAACCACTAATTAATTTTTTTACGGATAATAAACTACCTACAGACACCCACTCAATATTACAGTCTTGACGACACTGTTAATAGGACATGGTTAATTAGTTTGAATAAGTACGTACATACTGCCAATAAATTTTTTTTACAGTAGTTAGATTGCCCCCAGACACACTTCTTATACTTTAGTCTTGCCGATGTGGGTAATAGGACCTGTTTAATTAGATTGAATAAGTACATTAAAGGCGACCTATGATACAACACCGACAAATTCTATCCATCTCTCAACCTTAAGTTCTAGATATTATCGATTAGGGGACCTTAATATACAAGATATCAATGAAGTAGAGAGATCGGGATGATCCCTGAGCATGGTGTCAAACAGTCCTCGAGGGTCAGTGTAACTCTTCTCACCTGCATGAAAAGCGACATACGATGCAACACCTATAGGAAAGTATGCTTTTCTCGAACTTTAGGTATGAATATTATTGTTTTGGCGTCCAAATTACAAAATATTAAAGGGACAGAGAGTTCGGAATGATCCCTGTGCGTCGTGCCAAACAGTCCTTTGCGTTCGCTGTAACTCTTCTCATCCGCATGAAAAGCGATATAAGATGCAACACCGACGGAAAGTATCCTTTTGCCGACCTGTAGACATGGACATTATTGTTCAGGGTGTCCCAAACTGCAAAATATCCAAAGGACAGTGAGTTCGTCATGTTCCCTTAGCGTGGTACCAAACAGTTTTCGAGGGTCCGTGGAACTCCTCTCGCGTCCATGAAAAGAGACATTTGGTCCCTCCTATCTCGAAACCTAGCGTTTTTAGACCCAATGTCTAAGGACTTCATTCGATCAGCATATTATAAACTACATTTTACTACAGTTTCAACCAATTTGATGGGGATCAAATTTTCCATAAATGTGTGCGGGTCCTTTAAAAAATCGTGTGAAATCTCAGTAAACACAGAATTTTGCGAAGTCTTTACGACATCGTCACGACATGTTAACAACAACTTTACGACACCCTAGGTCCATGTCGTTAATTTGTCTTTACGATATCATCAAAAACGTCGTATGATCTGAGGATGTTTTTACCGTACCGTAAAGGTACCATAACGACATGGACATAGTACGTCTTACAGTTGTTGTAAAGGTGTCGTAACGATGTCGAAAAACGTCGCCAAATTTTGTGCGCACTGGTGCGCACTGATTGAAGTGGACATTGAAAATGACTGATTAACATAGTCGCAGACCGATTCAGTTTTAACTTTCTGAATCTGCAAATGACATATACGCAATTCACAGAGTCATATTTTCAAGGGATTCTTTATTCCTGTGCTCTTGCATGTATTAGAGAAATAAACGAGCTAGAATCGAATGCTTAATGCAATATGGAATGATCCAAACTTCATTTAAAACTGAAAACATAACAGTCGCTAAGAATAATTCTTAGCAAAAATTATTGTAATGTTAAAACTTTTAACATTCTCATCAGAGAAGGTATTAGATTTGTGTAAAATTTCACCCACCCCTTTTTTGTCAATCGTCCACGTTATGAGACCTCCTGAACCCGAAAAAAGAGTTTTTATGAATGTGCCTGCCTGTATGTCTAGCTGTATGTCTGTATGTTCTTCTGTATGTATCTCTGTGTGCACGATGACTTTGAAAGGAATTGAGAGATTGGATTGGCCTATGGTATACTCTTTTAGTGTCCTAAGCTAAAGATGTAGTTCGTTAGCCAGCCATTTTAAATGCAAAATCAAAAATTCAGCGCATTTTAAATATTTTTAAGTTCACTTTTTTTAAGATATAAAAATTCTCAGTAAGGATATTCTTAGTACTCAAAAAGGCGAAAAGTTTATCTCATAATAACTTTTCTTGTACAGTACTTGAAAGATTCTCAAATATATAAATATGTTTTCATGTAAAAAAATTATATATTTATCACATATACAGGGTGGGCCATTTTAATCTATCAACCCCAAAATCTCCGGAAATAGATGGTATACAAAAAAATTGTTCAGACAAACCTTACTCAAGAAAATGGGGGAAATATTTCTGCAAAGACGGGTTTGACCTTAAGATCAATTTTCATGCCTATTGGAAGGTTACATTGATTTTTTTAATTGGAAACCCCTATTTCTGACATTATATTCTGAAAGAGTGGGAAGTTTTCCGTCCGAAATGACAGTTAGAGTCGATTTTCACGAGGTCAAAAAAAAGGTTAAATCGTGGTCAAATGTCAAATATCATGCAGAACATGATTTTTTGTTTCATTCTATTAACACGTTTGGGCAATACAAAGCTGGGGTGGATTTGGGACCAACGACCATGATAACCTTGACCTTGAGGCCAACTTGGAAGGTCATTTGAAGATCGAAGTGTTTGTTTTCTTCAACAAAAAACAAAAAGCAAAAGAATCATGTTCTGCATCAATTTTGAAATCCGACCTGGATTTACCTTTTATTTGACCTCGGGAAAATTGACTATGACTAGGATTTCGAACGTAAAATTTACCGCTCTTTCAAAATCTAATGTCAAAAATAGGGATTCCAATTTAAAAAATCAATGTGACCTTCAAATTACCTTAAAAATTGATTCCAAGGTGCTAAACGATTTTGCTGAAAGATGGCCCCCATTATCTTAAGCAACTTTGGTTTGAACAATTTTTTCGTATATCGCTTATTTCCGGCGATTTTGGGATTGACAGATTAAAATAGTATACATATATGTATACCATGCGCGCTAACACATTTTCTCGATTATCTCGAAAAATAATGGTTTTTCGAAAAAAGCACATGAGACAAAAGTTGTTTAGAATTAAAAAATGCATAACTTTTATACCTTACGTTTTTTTCGAAAACCTATAATTTTCCGATAATCGACAAAATCTGGCGAAAAAAAAATATATATATATATATATCTGGTAAACTAAGCTTTATATTCTGTCTCGCTAACTCCTGCACTCATATATACAGTGTATTCTATCTATGTAATATACACAGTATATTCTCTCTCTGTCTATCTCTCTCACTTCTCCGCTCATATTACACCTCACTATATATATATATATAAAATTAAACTATTTGTCATAAGGACAACCGCGGTCTCACTACCATGAGATAGGTGGATGCAGTCTGTGACGGAATCAATACGGCGATCCGGCAAAAGTCTCGTGCACCCTGAGGACACGGAGCGACCCAAAAACGACCGCCTTCTGCATTTTCCCCGCAAGAGTT
>JAAAKG020132149.1:0-37638 GCA_010014905.2 Druon quercuslanigerum | reverse complement strand
TGCGTGGCCCTTTCTGTAATTGTTCCCCCCCCCCCCCCCCCGTTTGATACCTACCCCCTTTTGACGCATTATCTCCCCTGTTTGTCGATTGGATTTGACTATACCTTTGAAAATTCCGACCCCGCAGTGTAATTATGTTCATTTTGAAACTGGGTAACCTCCAAAACCAAGTCAAGATGTGTTAGGAAGTAAATTTTGTAGGGTATGTAGATTGATTTTAGAACAGTCCCGTGGAGAAAACCAACGGAAGAGCCTAATCTTATATGGATTAGTTAGTGTAGGATAAATATTTAAGTGTAGGTAATTCTTCGTATAGTTTAAGAGTGCGTATCCTGATATACATAATAATGTAAAGGCAAGGGAGAGCTGCGAAACCCTGAATCGAGAACCACGGTTGTCGATTCTTCACTCACAAGATAGTTAAATTTCCAAACTCTCTCCTTAACGAGCTTGCTTTGGTCCTCCTATTGTATTTAGCTACCTGAAAAACCGGCCGACTCGATGTACGTGACTAGCGACAAAGGAATGGAAAAATTCCAAGATCCAAGCGTCGCTTTCACGCACAGAGATTCTCCATCGCAAATTTATATTTCTTGCTCGATAGTAGTCAACCTTTTGTTTTTCTTTCTTTTCTTTTTTTTCCCCCTGTTTGTAACGGGCTAATTAAGCCACTCAACTTAGATTGTTATACATAGGTGTAGTAGGGGCTACGGGTTAGTATATAGTTACATTTTAGATCTCGGGTATTCGTAATCATATTCATATGTACTACACGGATTATTAGCTAGAAATAAGGTAGGAGTTGAACATCTTATTAATTCGCGTTAAGTTCGATTGTTAGCATATTAAAATACCCGACAACTCTGTTTAGCATAATTTTACGTTTGTAACGCAGAGAGAAGAGGAAGATGTCGAACGTACATCGGCCACGAGGGACCCGCGTGCAATGGCAGCATTGGTGCGCGGGCCCCCAAAAACGACAGAGTGGGATAGACACGCGGAGCTACATCCCCTCTATGCCCCAACCGCACGGAGTAGGGGACATTCCGGCGAACGTCGTCGCGCGCCCCGGGGCAACGGCTTAAAAGGTGCACGTCCTAGCGATTTGATCATTCGGACTTCCGTCGCCACAACGAGCAGTTCGCGCGGCATCTCATCTTCTCTCTCTCTCTCTCTCTCTCTCTCTCTCTCTCTCTCTGCCTAGGGAGAAGCCTTCAATAAATAGGAATTTGGAAACTACCAAGAGTCTCATCACTGGTACCCATACCATCAAACATCTGTTCTTTTAAGAACAACATTTGAACGTAGAGCATTTGACACACCGTTTTTCTAATACCTACCAATCTTGGTCTTATTTTTACTTAAATCTACCCAGTAAATACTACCCTAGGCGCCCGAACGGGAAGCCCTTAAGTAAGATTTGCTGTATAGGATTTTGTGAAAAGACGGGAGGAAGTGGGACAAAAACGACGAATGGGCCAGAATAAGCGACAGAGGAAGGCGCACCAGAAATACCGGGCCATCGCAGAGGGACGCCCGATAGTCGCTCGTCGGGCCGCGGGTATCGCCGCCAACAGAAACCAGGAGTTACTCCGCCCCCCTACCAACGGACACCAGGAGGCACCTGAGCAGAATGTCGACGGCCTGCAGGAGGAACACCGTGCCTACGACCACGAACAACCGGTCGCCGGCCCCAACGACGGCCACCAGGAAGAGGATTTAGGTGTAAAGGGGTGTGAAGTCACCCCACCCGGCCGGCTATCACAGGCTCCAGCCGGTACGATAACTCCCCGGAAGGCCCGGGGAGTAAGACAGAGCGTTCGGGCAAAATTCTCCTCCGCCCGGAGGACGTTGATTCCAGTGGACCCAGGACTAGACCGGGATTTGGCCATCACCCGCTACATTGAGACAGGGGTGTTGTTTTACCCGGCGAATCCAATCCCAGACGGCCATAACCCGGCCACTAGGAAGCCGCTGTCCGAAATATTGATCGTTCGGAAGAAGAGGAGACACCTGGCTTACCCGTCTCGTCTGGAACGAGCGGAATTCCATCGGAACTCCGAGGAGAGGGGATTTATCATCGGCAAGTATTTCGCGAGTATCGCGCAATACGTGAAGGAGAAAAGGAAGAGGCAAGCTGAGACTCCATCCCAATCTACGGGCAAGAAGGAGAAACAAGAGACATAAATTCCCATAAGAGAAATCAACGGCCCCTTTAGGGGCCAACAAAAAGCAGACGTACGAAGATTTCTATCGTTTTCGACAGCAGTAACGATACGGATCGTATTAATCCTTGCAAATGAAAATGTGTAGTTCAGAATAGGAACGTCGTTTAGTTTTATGGTAGAAAATGTTACTAGGACACGCCGATTCTAATAAACACTGAAACGGTTTAATATGAAATTAGGAAGTGCCTGTGAATTTTAATGAAGGGCGGGGTTGACATATATTGCACATACTGCATGTATCGCTGTACGAAACAGGTGCCGTTGCGTGTGCAACCACCCCGAAAAGGGGGAATTCAGAGTCCGAGCGAACGGAACCTCTTAGTTAACGCAAATCGGAAGAAAATTCAGTCGGCACTAAGCGAGCTAGGCGGTTGGACGCATAGTGTCAGGCTCTACTCATTATCAATCTGCGATTAGCAAAAGGATTTAATAGGATAGCGGGCACGAAGCTTTTAGAGTAGCATTTGGGGAACAATTGTAGGAATAATCGATTAGATAATAATATAGCCACGAATGAAACAGGATTACATTTTCGAAATGCCCGGAAGGATATTGTAATAAAATTTTATAAAATAACGAACAAGAAAACCTTCAGTGCTCGAGGTGATCCGCGTGTTGTCGGGGTGTGTGCTGACGGGGCGGTGGTCAGAAGTGTCGTGCTGTCCCTCCTTTTGAACCCACCTAAGCTGTGGGAAAATCAGGAGGGCTGACCAATTTCCCTCGGCGGGGCGCACGCATCTGACGCTCGTGTAGGAACTCGATGGTTTGGTTGACAGGCTGGTGAGGCCGTCGAATCACCCGAAGAGGTGTACGCAGAATTAACAACCCGTTGAAAAGACGGGAGTTTATTCGGTGGCACATTAGGGCGTTACGAAGCGAAGGGGAGTCACCACTACGTCAACTAAAATCGTTCCAGTGCCTTGAATAAGGGTGGATTTCATCGTTTCTTTAACCCGATCCATATCGGGAAATCAAACGAGGGAATGCCTATGTTCTTAGGCAAAGCCTGGATCGACCAAACGAGCATTGAAGGTAGCAGTTAAAAAAAAATCCACTTTTAGCCCATAAAGGGAGAATTTAGATTATAAAGTAAATTGGAAGATCCTTCTAGTGGCAAAGGAAAAAAGCAAGAAAAAAAGAAATTAGCTTCTAGTAATAGTAATTAGTAATTAATAGGTAAATTAATAGGTAATAGTAATAAAAAAAAGGGGATGGAAATCTCAAGGAATTGAGTCATAAAAATAAAAGTATGAGAAAATCTCCTTTCTGTTCTCGCTTCAGGGGTCCCTCGTCTTGTCTTATTGTAATAAATAATCAAGCTCTATATTTCAAATTTAACGTCCTTCCAGGATTGGTACTAACGTCCATACTTGGTACCAATTTCCTGACAAGGACCCAATAATTTGTCGATCTAAACAAACCCTCTTTAACTCGAGTGAAGAGGAATAAAAGATCGACACATTTATATTTAAAGATCATTAAATTAAGTAATAAGTTAAATCAAGGATTTAAAAGTAAATGTTACAACACCAATAAATTAATTGTCAATTGTTATGCTAATTATTGGCTGCTTAATTCTGTTTAAAGGTAGGGATTCCTTTACTTTGGCGATCGACCACCCCCTCTACCATTATCCAGATTAAAGGGGCTGGGCTAGCAATCTTTTGTTCCGGTATACTGTGCCTTACAACAATTTAGATTTGAGGTTGAGCCTCGTAGTATTTTTGCTGATGTTGAAGTTTGCTGTAGATTTTTGAGCGTTGCGTCTTGAGATGTTTTTTTTGAGTGGCTACGTAAAGCCTGGCGCCCGACATACCCATTTAAGAGTTTTCGTTTAAGGATTAAGACCTCGTGAGTGCAGTACTTGATTTTATTTAATTAAATAAAGTAACATTCTCACAAAATAAATATTAAAATGAATTTTTTCTGAAATAATAATGCATTCATGCCTTCAAAATTTCAGAAAATTTGAAAGCCTTAGCATTACTACGTGTGACTTCACCGAATACGAATTTCTCAACGGGTAAAAGGCCAGCTGGCGACATCAAAGAAAAGAAGAATGGAAAAAAGGTTCTTAGATAATTTACTTACATATATTACATTTTTCATTCATTATAGATATAAATATATATATTTCAAATTTATACATTTTTTAGGGAACAGGAAATGGTGGTGAGGAAATTAGAAATGAGAGTTACACCTCATTTTCAACATCGGCGGAAAAATCTAAATTCCCCGACAGTGGACTTCTGCGGATTTTAGCGGTGAGAACATAAATGATTTTACCTATTTTTTTTTATTAAAAATTGTGTCCTAACATACATTTCTTCAAATTTTATAAACATAATACAACCCCCTAAACTGTGTATTATTGTTTCAGCTTGGAACCAATATTGATGATTACGTATCGGATGTTCGAAAAGATGCTTCGACGAACGTCCAGCCGTACATTATACTTATCAAAGGGGACACCAAGGACCGAATGTTCATCCAAGCTGACAGATGTTACATCCAAACAGCCGATCGCGCAAGCGCAATAACTGCGTTTAATTTATTATATAAGTTACATTATGTTCTCAATGTACATTTTGATTCTTCTTAAACGTTTTTTATTTAAATTTTATGGAGGTTTATCTTTATAAAACCTCAAAATCGGTAAAGAATTCGGTGAGATCTTTAGAAACGGCATTAAGAAATTTTAAATCAGCTGCTACTGTACATTCTTAGGAATAAACATTTTTCATTTTATATTTTTGATGTCATTACTTTAAAACTTTTAATAATTTTAAAACTTTGCTGTTTTTCTTACACCGGGGAAAAAGTCAAATACAAATACTATGATGCAATTTAGTTAATTTAGTTTACTGAGAATCTAGTAAAATCAACTTAAATTTCAGTGAAATTTACTAGTATTCTCGGCAATTTAACTAAACTTGTTTTATAGTCATTGTATTTTGCTTACCTTTTTTCTTGATGTATTTGAAATAAGGCGGGAAATAAGTAACCAATGGGTGCCTGCGTTATGGACATGCGCGTCTATCCGAAAGCGTCTCATTTTTGATTAATCAATTAGTAGATTTTTACTAACCAATTGGTGGATTTTGACTAACCAATTAGTAGTTTCGCCAAGGTCGGCCAGGACGACTGGTGGCGCGCCACATCTAGAGTTTTACTAATTGAATTGGTTGAACGAAAGTAACCAATTTAATTAGTTATTTTTGACTAATTATCAGTTACTAAGTTCTTACTTTTGCAATTAGTCGAATTTGACTGATAATTAGTTAAATTTAACTAATTCAGATTTAGCGAGTTAGTAAAACACTTTTTTAACTTATTGTAACAAAAATATCAAACTCGCCGGTTGAAAACACTATATCAATTTTTGAAACAAAGTCACTTTTTTCCGTGGTTTGATATCGTGGAATACTAAAGTTTCATATATTTTTATCACTAACTGAAAAAAAGTCTTTCAGTGTACAGTTATTTGCCACAAATTATACAGACATTTTACTCTCCCCACGAGTAATTCGTGCAGATGCAAAAATATTAAAGAAAAACTCTTGTCTTCATATTTTTTGTCATGTCTTGTGTAGTTTGTCCAAAAATTTAATCTTTTTTTTAATATTTCTCACGAATTAAACAAAAACTACCTTTCCTAGAAAAAAATGATTCATAACAAAATTCTAGATTTCTTTTTAGTGCACAATTTTTGTCGATTCACCTTTTTCGTATCTTGCATAGTTTGACCGCAAAATAAGATTTTTAATTGTTCATTATTTTCTGTGCAATAAAATTTTGAATTTTAGATCTTCCAGAAAAATTTACAAAATTATTATGAAACCTTGCAGGTTTTTCAAAATGCAATGTTTTTCTTCCTTTGGCTATTTCCATAATAGTGCGTTGTTTGGCTTAAAACGTTCATTTTCGTTTGTTTTTCTATCAAATTATCAGACATTGCATTAAATAATTACTTCAAACGTAACTTATAAATTAAATGTTTATATAAGGAAATTAGAAATGTTAAAAAACATATTAGTTGAATTATTTGAATTATTACAGTAATTTTAATTCATGGCGTTAATTCTAAACATCTTTTGACACAAAAGAGAAAGAAATTGCAAAAGAATTAATTTTTAAATAAATATTTAAATTTTGCATTAGAAAACATCAATTTTTAACTAAAACGATGAACCTTCAAATGAAATAGTTCAATTTTCGACAACAATACAATAAATTTTTACTTAAAAAGATAAATTTCCATCCAAAATTAAAATAATTAAATTTTAATTTAAAGAAATTAATGTTTAACCGAACAGATGAATTTTGAACTCAAGCTATAAAATGTTTAATTAAAATGGGTTAAATTTTTATTTCAAAAAATTACTTTCCGCACAAAAAAATTACTTAAAAAAAGTTACATTTTTAATCAAAGTAATGAATTTTCAACCAAAAAAAAGATGAATTTTCAACCAAGAAGATTAATTTCTACCAAAAAATACGACATTTCAACTAGGAAACTTCATTTTTTATTCAAAAATTAAATAATCAAACTTTTAGTCAAAAATAAATGTTCAACCAATGAAATGAGTTTTAAACAGAAATTATGAAATATTCAATTGGAATAATACTTATATTTCCTGGGGAAAAAGTCATTTTATCCAAACTAAATTTTAATTAACTGTATATTATTAATTATTATTTAACTGGAATACTTGAATTTTTACCCAGCAAGGAGAATTTTCACACAAAAAGATTAACTTGCATAGCAAAAGATAATTTTCTATTTAAAGAATCGAGTTTGAAACAAAATACGTGGATCTTTAAAGAAATTAATTTTCAACCAAATTTTATACCAAAAATATGAATTTTTAACCATAAAGATTAAGTTTCTACAAAAAAAACTAATTTTTCACAAAGTACATAAATTTTCAAACAAAAATTATGATTTTGAATTAAATTTTCTGTTAAAAATCTAATTCTTAACCAAGACAAAGAACGAATTTTCAGCAAAAAGGTTTAATTTTCTAATGGAATAATTTAATTTTTAGTTAAACAAATTTTCAAAAAAAAAAATGGGTTAAATTTTGAATCTAAAAATATAAGTTTTGAACAACAAAAAAATGATCTACTATCAAAAAGATAAATTTTAATAAAAATAGTTTAATTTATAACAAAAAAGTTAATTTTCGATGAAATTGTTGAATCTTTAACCTAGCCATGATCAATTTAAACCCAAATAGTTGCATTTTTATTAAGAAGGGATGAATTTTCAACCACGAAGATTGATTTTCTACCAAAAAAGACTAATTCCTAACAAAATACGTAAAATTTCGACTGGAAACGATCAATTTTTAACCAAAAATATGGAATACTTAAATTTCTAGTTTATAATTTAAAATATTTTACAACATTTTCACTCAGAAATATAAATTTTCAACTAAAAAGTTGAATCCTAAAACAAAATTTTCTAACAAAGTAGATCAACTTTTAAACAAGTGGCTAAATTTACCACCAAAAGAAAATGACGTTTTAACAAAATAGTAGCATTTTCAAGAAAATAATAGACTTCTCAACCAATACTAGAATTTCTATCCAAACGGGATGAATTCCGTACTAAAAATATTAATTCAATAAATATTAATCTACCGTCTTTCAGCTTCCAATGCTTCTCCAAATGCTTAATACTTCGATCTTCTTTCAACTGCCGCCTTTTTCTCGCCATTTTCTTCCCCAATTTCTGCTCTTCCCTCTTTTCGTTTGATAGTTTCTTTCACAATTTACCTTGCAAATTTTTCTTCTTTTCAGCCTGATTTCTTTCTTCACATTTTGGTTCTCTCCTTTTCGATTTAAAACAAATCTACCCGATTCTTGTAACTCCGATTTTTTCTTATGAAAAAAATTTTCGATTCTGTTTCTTTTGAACGCGTTTCTCTTTTCGCAATTTCTTTCTCGTTTTCTCAAACGCCCTTTTCTTCATCGCTTTATTTTTGCACTTGGAACTAATTTTTACGGCACTAATTTTGCAAAAAAAAGATCTTTTTCGGAAGACAACGTCATTAACAAACGTTTGAGGAGCATAACCTTCATTTTCACGTCATCCATGCCGGTATATTTCCGCACATGCGCAAAGTTTAAAAATTTCACCGTGATTGGTTGTTCGCTCAGTAAGAACTTGAATGACGCGCGAATATTTGAAAAGTGTCCAAATCGCACAGGTGAGCAAAAACAGTTTTTCTAGATGAATCAGTCTAGAACTCAAAATTTTGAATAGATTTAGGCATCTAAAAAAAATTAATTAAACATCATTCCAAAAGAGATTTATGAGAGTTGATTTTTGAATTTTTTTCTTAAGGAATTTTTATTGAAGAACATATTTGAAGTATTTCTTTAAATCGCCCAGCAGGCACAAAATTTGAAGACGTTTACAGAACGTCCTACAGACCTTTTTAGGACATAAGGCTCAAAAGACATTTTTAGAACGTCCAAAAAAAGTTCTTTTTATCATCTTTGCAGAACGCGCAATTGTTTTGTTAAAAAATTTTAATATTGCTGTGAATGATGCCTTTAGATTGTTTGTTTTTTTATAACATTTATTTAAATACATAATATTTAAATAAATAAGAAATATTATCGTCTTGCAAAAATTTCGTAACGAATTTCACGCGAAATTGACAAACTAAATATAAAAAAGATATATTATTCTTTGATAAAGTGTATGAGCTAAGAATTTTCCCAAGTAAATTTAAACTGCTTCCGTTGAAAAACAAAATCTGTCGGGGAAAAATTGATTTAAAAAATTGTTAACCTTTTTTAAGCAATTAAAATTTTTATTAGATATAAAAAAAATGTAAAAATTTATTGTTGACACATTTATGCTCATATTTATTGAAGAAACGAAGTGTTTAGAGTTTAAAAAGCTAAGATCTGCATTTGTTTATTAAATTTGTTTATAACAATTAAAATCACTGTGAAATTTAAAAAAATTGTAAATGAACATTATTTTAACGCTTATCTCGAACAAAAAATTGTAAAAGAAAGACTCTTAAGCATTTTTAATTTTGAAGTAGCACTTTTACTCATCAACTTGTTAATGTATATAATTATAAATAATTTTTTGTAAATGTTGTAGCCCGCTGGATATTTTTTGCAAAGAGTATATTTTCTGATTTTTTGATGCTGCATATCAATGTAAGTATTTGCAAAAAATGTTATCGTTTATACAAAAAATTTTAAGCCTGAGGCCAATTTATTTAGAAAATTTTTTTTCCCCAAGGGCGAAAAAATCTATAGAAAAACTGTCACTGAACATGTTAGAATTTTTTTCGATTTTTTAAAATGACTTGTTTTTTATATTTCAAAAGTCAGTCAAAAAATAAAAAATAAATCTCTCCGGCGGGGAATCGAACCCCGGTCTCCCGCGTGACAGGCGGGGATACTGACCACTATACTACCGAAGATGGAAGAACAGAATTCACAAGTCGTATAAGAAGCGCGATTATAGCGCGCGAAAGTCAACTAATCACAGGCCTGCATTTTATGCTCTAATCAAATAGCCGTGGGCTATTCGTCAAACGAACCAACAATTGCGCATGCGTGCTTCTACATTTTTTCTTCACCTTGAGTAAAATAAAGTGTTCTGCTGTTTTCTGTGTTCGTTTTCATCATCCAAAAATTCATTTAAATGAGATCGTTGATACATACAGAAAGGAAAATACACAGAAAATAATATGTTGGGGAGGAATGCTCAAGTCCCTTTGAATTTGGTGACTAAGTCCAGGTATTTATAATATTCTTAAAACGCTTTTCACGATTGTTTAGACCTAACCTCTATTTCACATCTAATTTAAGTTTCTGCAGCTATTTCTATATTATTATTAGTATATAAGATTATATTATTTCTAAATGAAGATACTAAATTATTTTAACAATGCAAGAAATTTGGCGATGAAATAAGTATTAAATAATCGGCACATGTCAAGTAAATTTTTGACACGGGGATTTAAAAGAACATTTTTGTTCCAATTTTTCTGCTTTTCAAACCTTATAAATTCATTTCATGTTTAATAATAGTGGCATTTAAAATTTATTCAATTAACGTAATGAAAAAAATCTGTTTTGAGATCGTGTTTAGATTAGATTTTCAGGATTCTAAAATTTAAGTAAATTCATTTTTAAAAAGTTTTTAAAATATTTTTAGTCAGAATTCATTTTAAAGAAAAGGGTCTCTTAATTTTCGGAAATCACACGATTTCTTTTTTCAGTTGCACGCAATCGAAATGCCTAAACATTTGGCAAAAATGTGGATTTGCATCGCAATCGAAAACACCTGACCGGCCTATGAATTCAACTGTAACGCCATTTCCCCCGTTATCGAAGCCCTTGCCAAATTTACCAACTCCAATTTATTCTACTGCTAAAAAAGAGGACCAAGAGACTAAAATCACGACTCTTTCCAATGGACTGAAAGTCGCCACCGAAGATTACTTTGGTCAATTTTGCACCGTTGGTGGTAAATAATTCATTATAGAAAAAAAACTGTTATTTTTAGTGTTCTAAAATCCCCAAGAATTTATATTTATTGTTGACATCAATATATATCATAATTACTACAGATATTTTTATAATAACATTTCAGAAAGTTCGGGAATTTTCGATAAACTTAAGTTGAAGTTAATTTGATTCTTATTCTTAAAAATCCAAACTATTTGGTTAAAAATTCATTTTTTTGGTTGCATTAAACTATTTTGGGTATAAAATAAAATAAAACTTTTTGGTTGAAATATCAAACAACACATTTTTTGTCGAGAATTCATCTTTTTTGTTTAACATAATTAATTATTCAGTTGGCAGTGAAATTACTTTGTTAAAAAAGCATTTATTTGGTTGATGATTGTCATTTTAGTTTAAAAAAAAAACAACGTTTTGTTTTTATTCAAAATTTAATTATTAAGTTGAAAATTATGTTTTCCAGCAGAAAATTAATTTTTTTATCTGAAAATTTAACTCGTACATGTTTAGTTCAAAATTTATCTTCTTAAAGTGAAAATTTAAATATTGCAAGATTAAATTATTAGTTTAAAAAATATGTTTTCCAGCTGAAAATTAATTTTTTAAACTGAAAATTCAATTCTTGCATGTTTAGTTCAAAATTTATATTCTTAAGGTGAAAATTTAAATATTTGGTTTAAAATTTCTGTATTTTATTAAAAATTTAAATTTAATGGAAGAATGTTTAATCCGCCTGCTGACTTATTCATCTTTTTGATTAAAAATTCCTTTAAAAATTCAAATATTTGGTTGAAAAATAGTTTTTGTTTATTTAGAACTAATTTTTGTAACTGAAAATGTAACTTTTCAATTTTTTTTTAATTGATCTTTTTCGATGGAAATTTAATCTTCTTTGTTGGAAATTATACTATTTCGTAGAAAATTTACTTTAATTTTATTGAAATTTTGTTTTACTGAAAATTTAACTATTTTTTTTTTTTTAGTTGAAAATTTATCTTTTTCAGGTAAAAATTGATCTATTTGTTGAAATTTCATCTTTTTGGTTAAAAATTTATTTCTTTGGTTAAAAATTTAACTATTTCGTTGAAAATTCGTTTCTTTTTGGTTCAAAATATACTTTAACTATTCAATTTTTTGTTGAATTTTTACCTTCTTTTGATAAAAATGTAATCATTTTCGTTAAAAAAAATTAACTTTTTGCAGAAAATTTGACATTTCTATTTCTGTTATGAATTTATTTCTTCAGTTGAAAAAAAACACTTTTTTGGTTGAAAATTACTCTACTTTGTTAAAATTCATTTATTATGGTAGAAAATTCATCCTATTGGTTGAAAATTCATCTTTTTACTGAAATATTAGTGTTTTTTTCTTATTTAGAAATAATTTTTCAAACTGAAAATGTAGCTGTTCTTTTTTTGTCGAAAATTAATTTTTTTCAATAGAAATTTAATCTTCTTGATTTAAAATTATACTATTTCATTAAAATTTTAATTTAAATTGATTTAAAGTTAATTTTTGACTGAAAATTTAACTATTCTATTTTTAGTTGAAAATTTATCTGTTTTAGGTAAAAATTGAACTATTTGTTGAAATTTAATCTTTTTGGTTAAAAATTAATTTCTTTGGTTAAAAATTTAACTATTTTGTTGAAAATTCGTTTCTTTTTGGTCGAAAATTTATTTTACGAAATGAAAGTTGAACTATTTTATTTGTTTAGCAAATTTATCTTTTTATATGAAAATTCGTGTATTTGGATAAAAGTTAAATTTTTTTACTTAAAAATCCATCATTTTAGTAAAAAAACTATTTTAATTATTCCATTTTTTGTATAAATTTGACCTTTTTTGATAAAAATTTTATCTTTTTCGTTAAAAAATTATATATTTTGCAGAAAATTTGACATTTCTATTTTTGTTATGAATTTATTTGTTTAGTTGAAAAAGAAACACACTTTTGGTTAAAAATTACTGTACTTTGTTAAAAATTCATCTATGTTGGTACAAAATTATTCCTATTGCTTGAAAATTCATCTTTTTGCTAAAAAATTAGTTCTTTCTTATTTAGAATTAATTTTTCAAACTGAAAATGTAGCTTTTTTTTGTCGAAAATTAATTTTTTTAATAGAAATTTAATCTTCTTGTTTGAAAATGATACTATTTCATTAAAATTTTAATTTAAATTCATTTAAAGTTAATTTTTGACTGAAAATTTAACTATTCTATTTTTAGTTGAAAATTTATCTGTTTTAGGTGAAAATTGAACAATTTGTTGAAATTTCATCTTTTTGGTTAAAAATTAATTTCTTTAGTTGAAAGTTTCACCATTTTGTTGAAAATTCAAATATTTATTGGAAATTCCTGTTTCGTGGTGAAATATCAATCTTCTTAGTGAAAAATTATTCTTTTTGGCTAAAAATTAATTTCTTTGGTTTAAAAGGGAAACTCTATATTTTGCATATTTGGATAAAAGTTAAATTTTATTAATTGAATATTTATAATTTTAGTTAAAAATTCGCGTTACCTTTCCATTTTTTGTTGAAAATTTACCTTTTTTATAGAAATGTAATATTTTTCATTAAAAAATTATCTGTTTTGTAGAAAATTTACCTATTTTATATTTTGTTCACAATTCATTTCTTTGGTTGAAAATTCGTGTCTTTTGAGTTAAAAATTTATTTTTTCATTCGCTAAAATATAACTAAATTTGCTGAAAACTCTTTTTTTTATTTACTTCTCTAACTGCAAATATAACTATCTTATTTTTTTTGTAAATGGATCTTTTTTGTTGAAAATTTATATATTTTAGAGTAGTTAAATTGTCAGCAAAAGAAATGTTCAAGAAAAAAAAAATTTCAAGAACATTTTTCTTATAAAAATGTTTTTTTAACAAAAAATAGAAGAATTAAATTTTTAGTTTAAAGAATGAATTTTCTACCCAAAAAATGCATTCTCAATAGAATAATTCAATTTTAACCAAAATTGTGAATTTTTGACCAAATAGTCGAATTTTCTAACCACAAGAAGAGTGTTCTATCAAGAAAAAAGACGAATGTTTGAGTAAAAAGGTTTTTTTTTTTAACCAAAGAAAAAATTCATAACAAAAAAATAATAATGTTAAATTCTTTACAAAACAGATGATTTTTTAACCAAAAATATTACATTTCTATCAAAAAAGATAAATTTTTCACACAAAAATGCAATAGTTTTAACAAATGCATGAATTTTCATCTAGAAAGTTAATTTTTCAATGACAAAAAAATAGTTAAATTTTCAGTTCGTGAAATTAATTCTCTGCCGAAAAAGAATCGAATTTTTAAATAAATGGTTCAATTTTCTACCAAAGAAATGAATTGTTAACCAAAAAGATAAAGTTCCAACAAATAAATTGAATAGTTAAATTTTGCTTTACAAAATTAATTTTAAATAAAATGAAAGTAAATTTTTAATGAAATAGTATAATTTGTATCCAAGAAGATTAAATTTTAGAGAGACAATGGAACAGTTACATTTTCAGTACAAAAAAATTAATTCTAAATAAGAAAATAGATTTTTCCATCAAAAAGATGAATTTTCTACCAAAATATATGAATTTTTAACAAAGTTCCGGAATTTTCAACCAAATATTTGAATTATCAACTTAAGAAGATAAATTTCAAACGAAAAATGTACGATTTAACGAAAAACTGATATTTGATATTTCAACCAAAAAGGATTTTACTTTTTTTATGAAAATAGTTGAATTAAAAAAAAGGATTTTCAACAGAATAGTTTAAATCCTTAACCAAAAGAGATTAGTTTTCAACTAAATAGTTGCGATTTTTAGCCATAATAATAAAATTAACTTCAACTTAAATTTATCGAAAATTCCTGGTCAGATTTTCCCTGACATTCCCTGACTTTCTGGAATTAAAACACATGTATTAACTCTGATATTTTGTATATTTATGATAGTAATTTAAAATATCTTTTTTACAGTTTTGATTAACTCTGGACCTCGTTATGAAGTCGCTTATCCTAGTGGCATCTCTCATTTCCTTGAGAAATTGGCATTTAATGTAAGAATTATTTATTATTTAGAAAGTAGTTTTCACTCTTTTCTGCTTTTTCTCGTTTTTTTTTTTTGCTTAACTGCAAATTGAATTAATAAAACCCAAAAAGAAACATTTATTTTTCTTTTAAAGTTAATTCTTTTTAATTGAGAAGTCCACTATTATATTTTTGTTTCAGAATTCATCTTCTTGCTTAAAAATTTGATTATTTATTCAATTCTTCACAATTTTAAAGTTTGTTAAAAAAAATTACAGTGAATTTTTTTTTTTACCGAGAATCTTACAAATTTTTAAACAAAAATCTGTCCCACTTTGATTTCAACCGATTTTAAATAATTAGTTCAATTGTTATCTTTTTCAATTATGATATTATTCAGTTTATAATGCGTAATTCGAAAATTTGTTTTTTTTTATAATTTTCCGTTGTAGATTTTTAATCTTTAGGCGTACATTTTAATTTTAAAAAAATTTTAATGCAGTTTTAAAGACTTTAAAAATTATAAGCGTTCAAAGTAGAAAATTTTGGATAAAAAATATTTTTAGTTTGAGTTTTTGTTTTAGTTTTAATATTTTTAGTTTTTGCTTAGATGAAACTTTATAAATTATTTTCAATTTTAAAATATCTTCAAAATAATATGTACATAATTAAAGGCTTTTATTGCATTTAAAATATAATTCCAGTCTAAAAAATTCCATTCTTAAACCATTTAATTTGAAATTTTTAAATTAAGAAATAGAATAATTACTTAATATTCAGAAATGTTTAGAGAATTCAGATATTTTCTTGGAGATTCGTATTTTTTGGTTTAATTCAACTGTTTTTTATTTAAATTTAAAAAAATTAGTTGAAATAACATTTTCTGGTAGAAGCTTATTTCTTGTCAATTGAAATGTCTACTACTATATTTTTTATTTATAATAAGTTATCCTTTTGCAGTTGCAAATTCAACTACTTGGTTTGCTTTTTTTTTACTTTGTACAAAAATAATTTTTTATTTTTTGAAGATTCATATTTTCGGGTTGAAAATTAATTTTTCCTTGCGAATGAATCTTCTTCATTTAAAATTCAACTGCCTTCTAAAAATATGGTCTCTTTGGTTTAAAAATTCAAATGTTTGATATAAAATTCGTTTTTTTTGGTAGAAAATTGTTCTTGTTGGCTGAAATTCCAACTTTTTTTTAGTTCAACTATTTGGTTTGTAAATTTTCTTTTTTGTGGAAAATTAATATTCTTTCTGGTTGAAAATTTATTTTTTTTACTTGAAAATTTGTCTCTTGATAACAATTTTATATTTTTGTTTAAAAATGCAACTGTTTGATTGAAAATTACTTTTTTTATGTTAAAAACTCAACGATTTGATTAAAAGTTAACTTTTTTTGTTGAAAATTTATAATTTCTTCTTGAAAATTCAAGTATTTTGTTGTAGAAAATTAATCTTATTGAAAGAAAACTCTTCTTTTTGAGAAAAAAAATGAAACTATTTGCATGAAAATTCAACTGTTTTTTTTTTAGTGAACTTCTTGGTTTCAAAATTATCTCTTAGTAAAAATTTAATCTTTTTGTTTAAAAACAATCTGTTTTTGCCGAGAATTCAACTATTTTCTTGAATGTTCGTATTCTCTTTGTACGGAAAATTTGTCTTTTGCATTAAAAATTCATCTTTTGGTATAAAACTTTTATTTTTGGTTGAAAATTAATTCTCTTTAATTGGAAAGTCTGGTACTATATTTATAGTTAAGAATTAATCTCTTTTTAATTTAATTGTTTTCTGTTTGGAAATTAAACGACTTGTTTTTTTTTTACTTTTTACAAAATTAAATTTTTTGCTTTGGTTAATAATTCATATCTTTGTTAAAAGTTCCTTGAATATTCATGTATTTAAAAAAGATCAAATTCTGGATAAGAAATTAATCTTTAAGGTTGAGAAACTATCTTTTTGGTTCAAAATTCATTTCTTCGGTTCAAAATTAAACTGTTTTGATGAAAATTTAACTATTCCATTTTTGTTAGAAATTAATATTTTTTGCTAAAAATTCCATTGTTTAGTTGAAAATCCAATAATTTTGTTTAAAATTCTTATGTTTGGGTTGGTAACTCATTTTTTTGTAGAAAATTCGTTTTTTTGTTGTTTGAAAATTCAGCTATTTGAATAGAAAATCCATTTTTTAGTTGAAACTCCAAGTGTTTTTTAAAAATAACTCGTCTTTTTGGTTGGAAAATTCATCTCTTGGTAAAAATGTGATCTTTTTTGTTAAAAATCAAACTGTTTTTCTCGAGGATTCATTTTGGTTCGAAAATTCAACTATTTGGTTGAAACTCCAACTATTTTTTATAAAATTCGTCTTTGTTCGAAAATTTATCTCTTGGTAAAAACTTAATCTTTTTTTTTTTAATGCAATCGTTAAGTTGGCAATGACTTTTTGGTCGAAACATAATTATCTTTAATTAAAAAGTCTGATATTATATTTATAGTTAAAAATTCATCTCTTTTAATTGCGACTTTTATTATTTTGTTGAAAATTAAACTACTTGTTAAAAAGACATCTTTTTTTGATTGGAAATTCAATCTGTTGGTTTATTTATTTATTTTTTTTTTTTGTAAATAATTTATTTTTTGGTGAAGATTCATCTCTTTTGTTCAAAATTGCACTATTTTATTAATAATTGACTTTTTTTCGTGGAAAATTTGTCATTCTTTTGCTGAAATTTCAACTATTGTTTCTTGTTGAGAATTCATCTTTTTGTAGTGAAAATTTAATTCTCATTTTAAAAATTAATCTTGCTATGCTGTAATGTAAATGTTTGGTTAAAAATTAGTTTTTTTATTTAAAATTCGTTTTTTGGGATTGAAAATTTAATTATTTTGTAGAAAAGTCATTTTTTCGGCTTAAAAATTCAACAGTTTTATAGGATCATAATTTTTTTTTGAAAATTAACTTTTTTCCTTGAAATTTAAATTTATCTCTTTTTAAATGAAATTAATCTTTTTTGTTAAAAATTCAAATGTTTTCCTTAAAAGTCATATTTTTTTGGTTGGAAATTCAATCTCTTGGCTTAATTTTTTTTAATTTGTAAATCATTTATTTTTTGGCTAAAGATTTATCTCTTTTGTTGAAAATTGCACTATTTTATTAATAATTTACTTTTTTTGGTGGAAAATTCGTCATTATTTTGCTAAAATTTTAACTATTGCGTTCTTGTTGAGAATTCATCTTTTTGTAGTGAAAATTCAATTGTCATTTAAAAAAATTATCTGGTTCGGCTGGAATGCAAATGTTTGGTTCAAATTTAATTTTTTTTTATTGAAAAATCTGTTTTTTAGGATTAAAAATTTAATTACTTTGTAGAAAAGTCATCTTTTCGGCTTAAAAATCAATAGTTTTATAGAATCATAAATTTTGTTTGAAAATTAAACTTTGTAGCGTGAAAATGTATCTTTTTGGGTTTTTAATTCATCTCTTTTTAAATAAAACTAATCTTTTTTGGTTGAAAACTCAACTATTTGATTAAAAATTTAATATATTTTAATTAGAAATCTTGTTTTTTTTTGTTTAAAAAATTTATTCCCCAGTTATTCCCCTATTTTCGTAAAAAAAATCACCCTATTTACCCTGTTTTGAAAACCGTAAACATTTCTGACATTTAATTACAATAAGGAAATTATTAATTAACACCTGAAAAATTTTACAGTCAACGAAAAACTTTGAAAGCAGAGATCACATATTGCTCGCTATGGAAAAACACGAAGGCATCTTCGATTGTCAAGCTTCTCGTGATACGTTTATTTACGCAGCTTCAGCAGAACGTAAAGGTTTAGATCCCGTAACGCAAGTATTAGCTGATATCGTTTTAAGGCCCCAAATTACAGAGGAGGAGGTTTGTGACAAAATATTATATCCAAAAGTTTTCAAATAATTAAATTTTTTCCTCATTTCTAACAGCAATTTATTATTTTAGTTGAGTATAGCTCGTCAAACTATTGAGTTTGAAATTGATTCTCTGCTGAATCGACCGGAACAAGAACCTCTTCTCCTAGACATGATTCATGCCGTGAGTAATTCTTTCAATTAAGAATTCATCTTATGTCTAAAATAATGATTATTTGGTTCAAAATTCGACAATTTAGATAAAAAGTCATTATTTCTGCTTGAAAATTACTATTTTTGGTTTGAAAATTTAACTGTTTTGGACGAAAATTCAACATTTCGGTTGAATTCAACCGTATCTTTTTTGGTTAACATAATTATTACATTTTTCGTTCAGAATTAATCTTTTTTGATGAAAATATTTTTTCTTTCTTGACAAAGAAATCTTTGGTCAAAATTCAACTATTTTGTTAAAAAAATTTAACTACTTACTTGAAAATTTATTTTTTATTTTTTTGGTTTAAAAGTTCAACTGTTTTGTAGAATATTGGTATTTTTGGCATAAGATTTCCACAATTTGGTTTCATTCAACGGTTTTTTCCTTCAAATAAAATTCTTGTATGATGAACAAATCAAATATTACCTTTTTTGTTCCGAATCTATGTTTTTTGTTGAAATATTTATACTTTCTTAAATAAAAAATCATTTTTGCTTGAAAATTCAACTCGTTTGGTATGAAATTTAATATTTTTTGGTTAAAAATACAACTGTCTTTATTGTAAATTAATTTGCTTTGGTTAAAAATTCAATTATTTTGATAAAAAATTCAACTTCTTGAAAAATAAGTTTTTTTAAAATGCCTATTTTTGGCTTGACAATTCAACTGTTTTTTATTTTAAATTAAAGTCTTTTGGTTAACGTAACTTACATTTTTTGTTCAGAATTTATCTTTTTTTAATAAAATATTTTCTCTTTCCTGACTAAAAAATCATTTTTGCTTGAAAATTCAACTGTTTTGTAGAAAATTGGTATTTTTGGCATAAGATTTCAACAGTTTTGTTTACTTTTATTAAAAATCTTTTATGATGCACAAATAAAATATTACCTTTTTTTTTCGGAATCTATCTTTTTTGTTTAAACATTTGTTTCTTCTTAAATAAAAAATCGTTTTTTCTTGAAAATTCAACTCTTGATATAAATTTCATCTTTTTCTTGTTAAAAATTCAACTGTGTGGTTGTAAATTAATTAGCTTTGGTCAATAATTCAACTATTTTAATAAAACAAATTAAACTACTTGAAAATTGATTTTTTTTTTTGAAAATGTCTATTTTGGTTTGAAAATTCAACTGTTTTGTAGAAAATTGGTATTTTTGGCATAATATTTCAAGATTTTGGTTGAACTAAACTGTTTTTTACATTAAATTAAAATATTTTATGAGGAACAAATCAAGTATTACCTTTTTTGTTCAGAATCTATGTTTTTTTTGTTGAAATATTTGTACTTTCTTAAATAAAAAATCATTTTTGCTTGAAAATTGAACTCGTTTGGCATAAATTTAATCTTATTTTATTTAAAATGACACTGTTTGATTGTAAATTAATTTGATTTGGTTAAAAATTCAATTATTTTAATAAAAAATTCAACTACTTGAAAAATGAGTTTTGTTTAAGTGCCTATTTTTGGTTTGACAATTCAAGTGTTTCTTATTTTAAATTAAGGTCTTTTTTAGTTAACATAACTTACATTTTTTGTTCAAAATTAATCTTTTTTGATTAAAATATTTTCTCTTTCCTGTCTAAAAAATCATTTTTGTTTGAAAATTTAACTCTTTTGGTATAAATTTCATATTTTTTTTTTAAATACAAGTTTGTGGTTGCAAAATAGTTTGCTTTGGTCAACAATTCAACTATTTTCTTTTAAAAAAATGCAGCTACTTACTTGAAAATTGATTTTTTTTGTTGAAAATGTCTATTTTTGGTTTATAAATTCGACTGTTTTGTAAAAAAAATTATATTTTTGGCATAAGATTTCAACAATTTGGTTTAATTTAACTGTTTTTACTTCAAATAAAAATTTGTTATGATGCACAAATCAAAGATTACATTTTTTGTACGGAATCTATTTATTTATTTATTTTTTTAAATATTTGTACTTTCTTTAATAAAAATTTTTTTTTGCTTGAAAATTCAACCGGTTTGGTATAAATTTAATCTTTTTTTGATTAAAAATGCAACTGCTTGATTGTAAATTAATTTGCTTTGCGTAAAAATGGAATTAGTTTGACAAAAACTTCAACTATTGACTTGAAAATTGAGTTTTTTTTTTAAATGCCTATTATTGATTTGACAATTCAACAAATGTTTATTATTTTAAATTGAAGTCTTTTTTGGGTAACGTGACTTACATTTTTTGTTCAGAATTGATCTTTTTTCATGGTATAAATTTGATCTTTTTTTGTTAAAAATGCAACTGTGTGGTTGCAAATTAATTTGCTTTGGTCAACAATTCAACTATTTTGGCAAAAAAAAAATGTAACTACTTACTTGAAAATTGATTTTTTTTGTTGCAAATTCAACTCTTTTGCAGCAAATTGGCATTTTTGGCATGAGAACTCAAGATTTTGGTTGAATTGAACTGTTTTTTACATAGAATAAAAGTCTTTTTTGATGATCCAATCAAATATTACCTTTTTTGTTCGGAATCCATTTTTTTTAAATATTTGTACTTCCTCAAATAAAAAATTATTTTTCCTTTAAAATTCAACTCGTTTGGTATGAAAATTAATATTTTTAAATTTTAAATTAATTTGCTTTGGATATTAGTTTTAACTTTGTTGTTGAAAATGCCTATTTTTTTTTTGAAAATTCAACTGTTTTGTAAAAAAAATGGTCTTTTTGGCATGAAAATTTAAAATTTTGGTTGAATTAAACTGCTTTTTGTTTAAAATAAAAATATTTGTTGATGAACAATTTCACTATTACCTTTTTTGTTCGGAATTTATGTTTTTTTGGTTAAAATATATTTTCTCTCTTGACTGAAAAATCATTTTTGCTTGGAAATTCAACTAAATTTTTTATTATAAATACAACTGTTTGGATTTAAATTAATCTTTTTTTGGTTAAAATATCAAATAGTCATATTTTTGGCTGAAAATTCAACTTTTTTTTGTTTAAATATTAATTTTTAACTTCATATTTAATTATTCCATATTTGGTTGAAAATGTATCTGCTTTAGTTGAAATTTTTAACATTTATTGAAAATTAATTTCTTGTAGTAAAATATTCTTCTTCTTGGTGAAAAATTAATTTTTTTATAAAAGTTTACTATTTTCTTGAAAATTCATGTATTTAAAAGAAAATCCATTTCATTGTAAAAATTAATCTTCTATGTTAAAAATATATCTTTTTGGTTAAAAACTTATTTCTTTACTTACAAATTTAACTATTTTGTTAAAAATTCGTTTTTATTGCATTTTTTAAACTGAAATTTAACTTCCGTTTTTGTTAAAAATCAATATTTTTTGCTAATAATGCAATTGTTTAGTTGAAAATTCATGTACTTTGTAAAAATTCATATTTTTGAGTTGATAACTCATTTTTTGTGTAAAAAATTCCTTTTTTGGGGTTGTAAAAATCAATATTTTGCATGAAATATTTTTTCCTTATTGACTAAAAAATATCTCTTGGTTGTTAATCACTCTTTTTTTTAACTCATCTTTTTGGTTGAGGATTGATCTTTTTTTTTTAATTTTTTTTAAATTTGGTGGAAATATCAACTATTACACTTTTCGTATTTTATTCATTTTTTAGGGTTAAAGAAGAATCTGTTTGGCAAAAATTTAACTATTTTGTTAAAAATTCTTTTTTATTGGTTAAAAATTAATTTTTAACTGATTATTTAATTATTCAATGTGTGGTTGAAAATATGCCTTCTTTAGTTGAAAATTCATATATTAATTTAAAATTCATCTTTTGCGGCAAAATAATAATATTCTTGGAAAAAAATTAATAATCTTGGGTAAAGTTTTTTTTTTTCTTTAAAAGTGAAATATTTGTTTGAAAATCGATTTTTTTGGTTAAAACCCTTTTTTTAAAGAAGAATATAACTATTCCATTTTTGTTAAAAAAATATTCTTCTTGTTTGAAAGTTCATTTTTTTCTAAGATTGAACTATTTGTATAAAAATTCATTTTTTTGTTAAAATTTTACTCTTTTCTTGAAAATTTTTGTATTTAAAAAAAATATTTCTATCTTGGTAGAAAATTAATCTTCTAGGTTTAAAATTAAACTATTTTATTGAAAATTCTTTTTTTTTTTAATTTTCTTAACAGTAATTAAACTATTCCATTTTGGTTAAAAATCAATCTTTTTGCTAAAAATTCGATTTCTTAGTATATAATTAATGTATTTTGTTAAAAATTCATATCTTTGGACTAATAATTCAATTCTTTGTAGAAAATTAGTTTTTTGGGGTTGTGAAATCAACATTTTGGATTTAATTCTTTTTCTTTATTAACTGAAAAATCTTTCTTCGTTGAAAATCCGTCTCTTTTTTTTTTGTTTCAAAATGAACCTGTTTTGGTTGATGATTTGAGTATTTTTTTTTAAATCTGGTGGAAATATGAACTATTACCCATTTTGTCAATTATTCATCTTTGTGGTTGAAAAATCGTTTCTATGATTTGAAAGTGAACTATTTAGTTAAAAATTCTTTTTTTGTTTTGGTTAAAAATTAATTTTCCAACTGAAAATATAACTATTCTATTTTTGCTAGAAAATTAATCTTCTTAGTTATTAAACATTCATTTTTTTTAATCGAAAATTCCACTTTTTCAGGAAGAATTTATTTCTTTATTAAATTTTACTTTTTATTGGTAGAAAATAATCTTCTTAATTTTAAATGTATATTTTTGGTTGAAAATTAATTTCTTTGATCGAAAATCATGTATTTTGTTCAAAAATCGACTTTTTAGTAGAAAATACATCTTTTTGGTCGAAAAATCAACCATTTAGGTAGAAAATAATTTTTTTGTCGAAAAATTGTTGTTTTTTTGTTTCAGAATAAATTTTCTGAAGATATAATTGATCTTTTTTATTTGAAACTTATTGTATTTTATTAAGAATTTGGATTTTACAGTATCGTTAACTTAATTTCAGGCTGCCTATAGAGACAATACTTTAGGTCTTCCTAAAATCTGTCCAGAGGGAAACGTAAATAAAATAGATAGACAAATTCTCTTCACATATTTGAAAAATCATTATACGCCAAGTAGAATGGTTATCGCGGGCGTTGGCGTTGAACATGAACGTCTCGTCGAAGCAGTTCAAAAGTAACTAAAACATTTTTTTATTTAAATAATTTCTAATATTTTTTTCATGAAACATGTTCCAAAGATTTATATTTAATTTTATCTCCATATAATTTTAATAATTACAGATATTTCGTGGATGAGAAGTCAATTTGGGAGGAGGATCAAAGCCTGGTTATTCCAGGTAGAACGGAGAATTTAGTCGACGATTCTGTTGCACAATACACAGGTGGATTAATAGTTGTAAGTGTATTATTTTTAAATTAAAACCCTTCTCAAGAAAATAGGAGTGTCCTGAAAATCTCGAGGAAATTTTAAACAAAGCCAGACTTATTCAGCAGTGTTAAAATTTGTATTTGACATAAAAGTAACTTTATTGTCAAATATAAATAAAAAATGGGATTTTTAAAACTTTCGGGTATTTTAAAAACTTGTAAGGCCTTTAATTAGTAATGTTTTAGGGCATTTTTAAATAATTGCTTCAATTTCAAGGGTTTTCAAGGCGTTTTAAATATTTTACGGTAAATTTTTTTTTGATTTTTGGAATATATGGAATGATTTTATAGGATCTATAAGGTTTTAAGAATTTTTAAAGTTTTTTAAAAGAGGTCGTCAGTGATGTTAAGGGATTTTAAAGCTCTTAAGGTATTTTAATAAATTTTCGAGTATTTCAGGATATATCATCAAATTTCATAGAATTTGACGGGAATTTCATAATATTTTATTATATTTTAAAGAATTTATTCACGAGAAGTGACATATTTATAAGGCTCTTTAAGAGATTTGAAATTATTTGTTCGAATTCGCCCTGAATTCCCATTAATTTATCCTGAATTCTTTTAACTGTTTGGAATTCGTTTGAATTTCTTCAAAATTGTCTCAATTCTACTTAATTCAATGTATTTTTATAATTATTAAAAGTTTTTATTTACGTGAATTGAAAGATTTTAAATTATTTGTTCAAATTCCTTTATATTTTCAAGATCTTTAAAAAAATTCAAAACATTTTAAATATTATAGGTGAATTTAAAAGATTAAAAAGAAATTTTTAATGGATTTCAGGAAGTTAATGGGATTTCAAAAGATTTGCCATTTTTTAGGGTTTTTTAAAAAGATTTTCAGGAATTTTTAAGAGGTTTGAAAAGTCCAAAGGGATTTCAAAAGATATCAATAAATAAAAAATCATTTTTGCTTGAAAATTCAATCTTTTGGTGTAAATTTAATCTTTTTGGTTAAAAATGCAACTATTTGATTGTAAATTAATTTGCTTGAGTGAAAAATTCTATTATTTTGATAAAAAATTCAAGCACTTACTTGAAAATTGACTTTTATTTAATGCCTATTTTTGGTTTCACAATTCAACTATTTTTTATTTTAAATTAAAGTCTTTTTTGGTTAATGTAACTTACATTTTTTGTTCAGAATTGATATTTTTTGATATAAATATTTTTTCTTTCTTGACTAAAAAATCATTTATGCTTGAAAATTCAACTCTTTTGGTACAAACTTCATATTTTTTTATTAAAAATGCAACTTTTTGGTTGAAAATTAATTTGCTTTGGTCAACAATTCAATTTTGTTGCAAATTCAACTGTTTTGCAGAAAATTGTTATTTTTGGCATGAAAATTCAAGATTTTTTGATGAACCAATCACATATTACCTTTTTTCGGAATGTTTTTTTGTTGAAATATTTCTACTTTCTGAAATAGAAAAATATTTTTCCTTTAAAATTCAACTTGTTTGGTATGAAATTTAATATTTTTTGGTTAAAAATGCAACTATTTGTTTGTAAATTAATTTACTTTGGTTATTAGTTTTAACTTTGTTGTTGAAAATGCCTATTTTTGTTTTAAAATTCAACTGTTTTGTAAAAAAAATAGTCTTTTTGGCATGAAAATTCAACACTTTGGTTGAATTAAACTATTTTTTGTTTTAAATAAAAATATGTGTTGATGAACAATTCAACTATTACCTTTTTTGTTCGGAATTTATGCTTTTTTGGTTAAAATATATTTTCTTTCTTGACTGAAAAATCATTTTTGCTTGGAAATTCAACAAAATTTACGATTATAAATGCAACTGTTTGGTTTTAAATTAATCTTTTTTTGGTTAAAATATGAACTATTACATTTTTCGTTGAGAATGGATCGTTTTTAGTTCAGTATTCAAGTACTTAGTTGAAAGTGGAATTACTTTATTAAATATTCATCTTTTCATTGCTTAATAGTTATATTTTTGGTCGAAAGTTCAATTGTTTTGTTAAAAATTCCATATTTGGTTGAAAATATATCAGGTTTAGTTGAAATTTCAAATATTTATTGAAAGTTTTCTTGGTGAAAAATTAATTATTTTAGTTAAAAATTCATTTATTTGGTTTAAAATTGAACAATTTTGTTAAAAAAATGATTTTTTTTGTTAAAAATTACGAGTAATTTTTTTAATGAAAATATATCATTTATTTTTTTGATAAAAGTTTACTATTTTCTTGAAAATTGATGTATTTGAAAGAAAATTTATTTCATGGTAAAAAACTAATCTTCTATGTTGAAAATATATTTTTTGGTTAAAAATTCATTTCTTTGGTTACAAATTTAACTATTTTGTTAAAAATTCTTTTTTATTGCATTTTATAAACTGTAATTTAACTGCCATTTTTTTAAAAATCAATTTTTTTGCTAAAAATGCATTTTTTTAGTTGAAAATCATGTACTTTGTTAAAAATTCATATTTTTGAGTTGAGAATTAATTTTTTTTTTGTAAAAAATTCCTTTTTTGGGGCTGAAATATTTTTTCCTTATTGACTAAAAAATATCTCTTAGTTGAAAATTAATTGTTTAATTCATCTTTTTGGTTGAGCATTGAACTAGTTTTTTTTAATTCGTATTTTTTTGATAAATTCAACTGTTTTTGATAGAAATTTTTAAAAAATTTGGTTTTTTAAGATAATTTTGTATTAATTGCATTAATGCAAAGGGATTTTTATGCGTTTTAAATATTTTACGATAAATATTATTTTTAATTTCGGAATATATGGAATGATTTTATATGATCTACAAGGTTTTAAGAAATTTTAAAAGATTTCACTGGATTTTATAAGACTTTCGAGGTCGTCAATGATTTTAAGGGATTTTAAAGCTCTCAAGGTATTTTAATAAATTTTCGAGTATTTCAGGATATATCATCAAATTTCATAGAATTTGACGGGAATTTTATAATATTTTATTATATTTTAATGAATTTATTCACGAGAAGTGACATATTTATAAGATTCTTTAAGAGATTTGAAATTATTTGTTCGAATTCCCATTAATTTATCCTTGAATTCTTTTAATTATTAAAAGTTTTTATTTAATTAAATTGAAACATTTGAAATTATTTTTAAAAATTTCTCGACATTTTCAAGTTCTTTAAAAAAATTTCAAAACATTTTGAAGAATCTAAAATATTTTAGGTTAATTTAAAAGATTGCAAAGAAATTTGTAATGGATTTCAGAAAGTTAATGGAATTTCAAAAGATTTACAATTTTTAGGGTATTGTTAAAGATTTTCAGGAGTTTTCAAGAGGTTTGAAAAGTCTAAAGGGATTTCAGATTCCCAGAACATTTTTATTTGTTTCAAACGAATACAAAATATTTCCAAAATATTTCAAAGAATTCATAAGGATTTTAAAAAATTTGATGAATTTCAGAGATATTAAAGAATTTCAAAAGGTCTCAATAAGTTTCAGAAGATTGTAAAATATTTCAAAGATTCCAAGTATTTCATAAATTCGACAACAATTTCAACAGATTTCTCAAAGGCTTCAGAGGAATTCCAAGATTTCACAAAGATTTTTAAAATTTCAAAAAATGTTAAAGATTTCAAAATATTTTAGACAATTTCAAAAAGATTTAAAAAGTTCTACTTATTTTGAACGAATACAAAAAATATCAGAAACATTTTCGTCAAATTTTACAAACATTTCGAAAAAATTTTAAAATCGTAAAGTACATTAAATTTCAATGATTTTAAAACTTTTCAATTATTTTAAAGAACGATTAAAAAAGATTTCAATAAATTTGAGAAAATTTCAAAAGATTTAAATTATTTCAAACAAAAAAAAAGATTTCTCATACAAAAATTAAAAAATGATGTCTCAAAAATTTTAAATATTTGATCAAGATTTCAACAAGATTGGAATCAATTTTACAGATATTCCAGATTTCAAGAGTTTCTAAGATTATAAGGATTTCAAAGGTTTCACAGAAATTTTTAAAGATTCTCAAGGAATTTTTAAAAATGATTTTAATAGTTTGGTGGAATTTCAAAGACTTTGAAATATTTAAAGATATTTTAAAAAGAGTCTAAGGCATTTTTAAGATATTTAAACAACTTTAGGGGATTTCCAAAGGTTTAGATAATTTTACGGAATTTTAAAAAATTTGCAATTTGAATTATTTCAACATTTTTTAGAAGATGTCACAATGTTTACAAATATTTCAATGATTTCAAACGAATACAAAAAATTTCAGAAAAACTTCACGAATATTTAAAAGAATTCATAAGGATTGCAAAACATTTCAAGAATTTAAAAAATAATTCAGAAGATTTCAAAAGATTTCGCAAACATTTCAAATATTCCAGTGATTACAAACGAATACAAAAGAAGTCAGAAAGTTTTTGAATCAATTTTAAGAATATTTTAAAAGATTTCAATGATTTCAAACAAACAAAAAATATTTCTCACACAAAGATTAAAAAAATATTTCACAAATATTTAATAAAGATTTCAAAACGATTGCAAAGATTATAAGGATTTCAAAGATTTTACAGAAATTTTTAAAAGTTCTAAAAGAACTTTCTTTTATTTATTTTAATAGATTGGGTTTAAATAATTTTAAGGGATTTACAATGTGTACAAATATTTTTATGATTTCAAACGAATACAAAAGATTTCACGAATATTTTAATTATTTTATAAGAATTTGAAATGATTTTAAAAAGGGTACAGTACTCCTGATTAAATTTTTTTTAAATAAGCATTTAAACGATTTCAATAACTTTGGGAAGATTGTAAAAGATTTCAAACGAACAGAGAAGATTTCAAAAAATTTCACAAATATTTAAAAGACTTCGAGAATTTTAAAGATTTTACAGAATTTTTAAAAGGTTCCAAAATAACTTTTTTTTATTTATTTTAATAGTTTTGAAGGAATTTCAAAGACTTCGAAATAATTTAGGGTATTTCAAAAAAGTCCAAGGCATTTTCAAGAGATTTAGACCATTTCAAGAGATTTTATAGGATTAACAAAATGATTTTAATGTGGTATTAAAGAATGTCCTACAATTTTTTATAAAATTTCCAAAGATTTTAATGACTGTATGTGGTTTTCAGAGCTCTCAAGTTATTTTAATAAATTCTCCAGGATTTCAGGAAGTATTATAAAATTTGATATAATTTTCACAAGATTTTATAATATTTTAATGGATTTCAAGAGATTTCAAATGGATTTCAAATATTTGTTCAAATTCATTTGGAAGTCGCCTTGAATTCTTATTAATTCATACTAAATTATTTTCATTCCTTTTGAATACTTTTAAATTCACGTAAATTTTAAACACGTTAATCTTAAAGTCTTTTAAAATCACCTTAAATTCTTAGAAATTTCATAAAATTCTTTTTAATTCTCTTTAATTTTTCTACACTCGTTTTAAATTTACTCAATTGAAGGAATGTTCTCATATTTTTGAATTGTTTTGAATTAACATGATTGTTTTTTAAATTTTGTTTGATTTTGTATTAATTAAGTCGAATTCTTCTCATTTCCCTTAAATTTGTCTAAATTCACTCGAATTTTATCCTAATCAATGGCATTTTTTCAATAACATTTTGTTAAATTTATTTGAATTCTTTTGAACTTGAATTGTTTTACAGTCATTAGTCACTTCATTGGTAAGAAATTAGTAGGGTTTCTAAAATTGTAATATTTGATTTTTTGTTGGAATTCATCCTGAATTCTTTTAAATTCTTTGGAATTCACTTAATTCTGTTTAATTCCATGCATTTTTCAATTGTTTAAAGTTATTTATTGCATTTCATAACATTACTTTTAAATCCCTTGAATTTTTCCAAGCTCATTCCAAATTTACTAAATTCAATCAAGTTTTTTCTATTTTTAAATTTGAGTTGTTTTGAAATCTATCCAGGTTCGATTTTTAACATTTTTTAAAAATAATTAGTCGATTTGGTATCTTCTTTAATTATGATTTTAATCAGTTTATAATGCGTAATTCGAAAATCTTTTACTTTCAATATTTCCCATTACAAATTTTTGTTTTTAAACGTAATTCTTAATTGTTTAAGTCTTGGAAGACTTAAACAATTAGAAGTTAAAAGCGTTTTAAATTTAAAATATTTGATAAAAAAACGTTTACTTGATCAGCTGTAAATATAAATTAGTTAAGCGGATTCTAAATCCGTTCAATATTTAAGAATTCCCAGAGTTTAGCGTTAAAAATTAAACTGGTTTAATTGAAAAGCGTTAGCCGAAAAAAATGTAAATAATTTGAAGCTGGATTGTTCAAAATAGAAAGCCTTGAAGCGTTGAAATTCCAAGGAGCTTTGAAACTGTGAACGTAACGATTTTATTTGTTCTATGTATTAAAAAAATTAATAATTTATAAGTGAAATTGTTGGATCATGATGTATAAATCAATATACAATTGAACATTTATTATTTGTAGAACAATTCCAGCAATTTTTAAATATGCAAATATCCATAGTCTATTTCAAAGCAATATATAGATTTTTGCAGATTTTGAACAAAAAATGCATAAGCTTTTTAAAATTGTAAAAGGCTTCAAAATAATAAAAAAAATTTCTTAAGATTGCTAGAAAACATGAGAATGATTTTTTATTTTATAAAATTAATTGAAATTCAAATCATTTTTTATTTTTCTAGCTGAAAATTGATTAAAACACTGTAATTTTTTAATTTTCAAAGATATTCGTTGATTTTTTAATTTAGAGCATTAAAAATGATAACATGGGTTAAATTTTTTGAATTAAATCTCAATCTTTAAACTCTACAATTTATATAAGTTAATAATTTTAAATTTTTAGTTTAAATACATTTATTTTTAAATTATTCAATTGAAAAGTGTTAGTGCTTTCCGTTTTATATGTGTAAGTTATTGATCATTTGAATAAAATAACTTTTATTTAAAAAACTTTTTAACTTCAATTTTAGAAGTTAATAAATTAAGAGTTCCATCTTGATTGCCTTAATTTGCAGTTACTGTTTCATTAATTCAAATGGAGAAAATTATTAGCTTTATAGTTCGCATGGTTTAATTGAATTGACCATGAAAAGTGTTTTCCAACTGGGAAATGACCGGGAATATTTTTTCTTCTATTAAAACGCCCATCCTGATTAAGAAGTGGTATTTTTTTTTAAATATGAAATTTCTTTCTGTAATAGAAAGAAGGAAGTATGCCAGTGCATCCAGAATCGAGTGGCATTCCGAGATTATCTCACATCGTGATTGGCTTGGAAGGATGTTCGCATCAAGATCCAGATTTTATTGCAATGTGTGTTTTGAACACAATGATGGGAGGTGGAGGTAGTTTCAGTGCAGGAGGTCCTGGCAAAGGAATGTACACGAAACTTTACACCAATGTACTTAACCGGTAAGTCATAGCAGTCATCATTGACATTTTTCGGCTTTTTTTTTTTAACTTTTTCGCCTCTTTTACCTCTTTTTTTCAATTGACAATATAAAAATTAACAAAGGGAAAACGTTGAAAACCAGGAATTCCCCTTGATTTTTTTTTAAACTTTGAAGTCCCGGAAATCTTGTTGAATTTTTAACGAGAACCTTAAATTTGATTTTTTTACACACAGATTTAAAATATTCCAGTTATTTAGAAATCATACAAAAGATACAAGAAAGATTTTACAAAGATTTCAAAGATTTTATAAAAGTTTTCTAAAGAATACAAGAATGTCAAAGATTTAAAAAATGGTACATTACATCATATTTTAAAAAGTTCAAAACATTGGAAAGATTTTAAATGAGCTTTAACTTTCTTAGAAGATTTCAAAAGATTTTAAATATTTCAATAATTTCAAATGAATATAAACGATTTCACGAAAAATTCATAAAGATTTCAAAAATGTTCACAAAGATTTCAGAGTTTACCAAAAGATTTAGAAGATTGTAAAATATTTCTCATAAATTGCACAGAAATTTTTAAGATTTTAAATACTTCAAAACATTTTTAAAAATTCTAGAAGATTTCTAAAAAGTTATAAAGAAATTTCTAGATTTCACAAATATTTAAAAATATTTTAAGAATTTTAAAGATTTCAAAAAGGGTACAGAACACCAGATTTCGAAAATTTCATAACATTTCAAAGATTTCACACGATTTCATCATTATTGTGAAGATTTCAAATGATTTCACACAGATTTAAATTATTCCAGTCATTTAAAAATGGCGCATTACACCAGATTTCAAAAATTACAAAACATTTTAAACATTTTGAATGATTTTTAACTTTCTTAGAAGATTTCACAAAGATTTCAAATATTTCAATAATTTCAAACGAATATAAACGATTTCACGAAAAATTCATAAACATTTCAAAAATGATCACAAAGATTTCAAAGAGTTTACCAAAAAATTTAAAAGATTAAAAAATATTTCTCAAAAATTGCACAGAAATTTCAAGATTTCATCAAGATTTTAAATACTTTAAACCATTTTTAAAAATTCCAAAAGATTTCTAACAAAGTTTCAACAAAATTTCAAGATTTTACAAATATTTAAAAAGATTTCAAGAATTTTAAAGATTCCAATAAGGGTACAGTGCACCAGATTTCGAAAATTTCAAAACATTTCAGATTTCAAACGATTTCAAAAATTATTGAGAAGTTTTCAAATGATTTCACACAGATTTCAAATATTCTAGTTATTTAGAATTAATACAAAAGATACAAGTAAGATTTCACAAAGATTTCAAAGATTTTATAAAAATTTAAAAAGAATACAAGAATGTCAAAGATTTTAAAAATGATACATTACACCAGATTTACAAAATTTCAAAAAATTTGAAAGATTTTAAATGATTTCAAAATTTCCTAAAAGATTTCACAAAGATTTTAAAGATTTCAATGATTTCAAACGAATACAAGTTATTTCAAGAAAATTTCATAAAGATTTCAAAAATGTTCACAAAGATTTCAATGAGATTAAATAAAGATTTTAAATACTTGAAAACATTTTTAAAACTTTCAAAAGATTTCTGTAGAGTTTCAAAGAAATTTCAAGATTTCACAAATATTTAAAAAGATTGCAAGAGTTTTAAAGGTTTAAAAAAGGATACAGTACACCAGATTTCGAAAATTTCAAAACATTTCAAAATTATTGAGAAGTTTTTAATGATTTCACACAGATTTCCAATATTCCATTTATTTAGATTTAATACAAAAGATACAAATAAGATTTCACAAAGATTTCAAAGATATTATAAAAATTTTAAAATAATATAAGAATGTCAAAGATTTTTAAAATGATACATTACACCAGATTGAAAAAGTTTAAAAACATTTGAAAGATTTTAAATGATTTTAAAATTTCCTAAAATATTTCAAAAGATTTCACAAAGATTTCAATGATTTCAAACGAATACAAGCGATTTCACGAAAAATTCATAAACATTTCAAAAATGTTCACAAAGATTTCAAAGAGTTTACCAAAAAATTTAGAACATTCAAAAATATTTCTAAAAAATTGAACAGAAATTTCAAGATTTCAACAAGATTTTAAATACTTCAAAACATTTTTAAAAATTACAAAAGATTTCTGAAAAGTTTCAAAGAAATTTCAAGATTTCACAAATATTTTTGAAAATTTCAAGAATTTAAAAGATTTCAAAAAGGGTACACCAGATTTCGAAAATTTCAAAAGATTTCAAACGATTTCAAAATTATTAAAAAGATTTCAAATGATTTCACACATATTTCAAATATTTAAGTTATTTAGTTAAAGGACAAAAGAAAGATGTCACAAAGATTTCAAAGATTTTATAAAAATTTAAAAATAATACAAGGATGTTAAAGATTTTAAAAATTATACATTGCACCAGATTTCAACAATTTCAAAACAATTGAAAGATTTTAAATGATTTCAAATTTTCTTAAAAGATTTGAAAATATTTCACAAAGATTTTAAAGATTTCAAACGAATACAAGCGATTTTACGGAAAATGTAAAAAGATTTTTTAAATGTTCACAAACATTTCAAAGAGTTTACCAAAAGATTTAGAAGATTCGAAAATATTTCTGATAAATTGCACAGAAATTTCAAGATTTTAAAAATTTCAAATTATTTTTTAAAAATCCAAAACATTTCCAAAAAGTGTCAAAGAAATTTCAATATTTCACAAATATTTTAAAGGATTTCAAACGATTTCAAAATTATTGAGAAGATTAAAATGATTTCACACAGATTTCAAATATTCCAGTTATTTAGAATTAATACAAAAGATGCAAGTAAGATTTCACAAAGATTCCATTGATTTTATAAAAATTTAAAAAGAATACAATAATTTCAAAGATTTTAAAAATGATGCATTACAACAGATTTCAAAAGTTTCAAAACGTTTGAAAGATTTTAAATGATTTCAAAATTTCTTAGAAGATTTCAAAAGATTTAAAAAATTTCATAAGTATTTCAAAAGTTCTCTAGAAATTTCAGTAAGGTTTCAAATATTTTAAAAATTTCCAGGCTTTCAAAGATTTCACCAAAAATTTTAAAGATTTCAAAAGATTTCTCGAAGATTTCACAGTACATATATTTCAATATTTTTACATAGATTTTTAATACTGCAAAGAATTTAAAAAAATCCACAAAGTTTACAAAAGATTTTAATCTGTTTATAATTTATGTTGAAGATTTCAAAAAATTTCACAAAGTTTACAAATATTTCAATGATTTTAAAAGGATACAAAATGTTTCAAAATGATTTCACAGATATTTCATTGATTTCAAACGATTTCAAAATTATTGAGAAGATTTCAAATGATTTCACACATATTTCAATTATTCCAGTTATTTAAAAATGATGCATTACATCAGATTTCAAAAATTTTAAAGCATTTTAAAGATTTTAAATGATTTCGAAATTTCTTAGAAGATTTTAAAAGATTTCACAAAGATTTTAAAGATTTCAGTGATTTCCAACGAATACGAGCGATTTTACAAAAAATTCATAAAGATTTCAAAAATGGTAACAAAGATTTCAAAGATTTTACCAAAAGATTTAGAAGATTCAAAAATATTTCTCAAAAATTGCACAGAAATTTCAAGATTTTAAATACTTCAAACCATTTTTAAAAATTACAAAAGATATCTAACAATGTTTCAAAAAAATTTCTAGATTTCACAAATATTTTAAAATATTTTAAGAATTTTAAAGATTTCAAAAAGGGTACAGTACACAAGCTTTCGAAAATTTCAAAACATTTCAAAGATTTCAAACGATTTCAAAATTATAGAGAAGACTTCAAATGATTTCACACAGATTTAAAATATTCCAGTTATTTAGAATTAATACAAGAAATACAAGAAAGATTTCACAGATTTCAAAGATTTTATAAAAATTTAAAAAGAGTACATGAATGTCAAAGATTTTTAAAATGATACTTTACACCAGATTTCAAAAATTTCAAAACATTTGAAAGATTTTAAATGATTTCAAAATTTCCTAAAAGATTTCAAAAGATTTCAATGATTTCAAACGAATACAAGTGATTTCAAGAAAATTTCATAAAGATTTCAAAAATGTTCACAAAGATTTCAATGAGTTTACCAAAAGATTTATAACATTCAAAAATGTTTCTAAAAAATTGAACAGAAATTTCAAGATTTCAACAAGATTTTAAATACTTCAAAACATTTTTAAAAATTACAAAAGATTTCTAAAAAGTTTCAAAGAAATTTCTAGATTTCACAAATATTTTTAAAGATTTTAAGAATTTAAAAGATTTTAAAAAGGGTATACCAGATTTCGAAAATTTTAAAACATTTCAAAGATTTCAAACGATTTCAAAATTATTGAGCGAATTTCAAATGATTTCACACAGATTTAAAATATTTCAGTTATTTAGAATTAATTTAAAGGATAAAAGAAAGATTTCACAAAGATTTCAAAGGTTTTATAATATTTTTTAAAGAATACAAGGATGTTAAAGATTTTAAAAATATATTGCGCTAGATTTCGACAATTTCAAAGCAATGTAAAGATTTTAAATGATTTGAAAATTTCCTAAAAGATTTCAAAATATTTCACAAAGATTTTAAAGATTTCAAACGAATACAAGCGATTTTACAGAAAATTCATAAAGATATTAAATATTGTCACAAAGATTTCAAAGATTTTACCAAAAGATTTAGAAGATTCAAAAATATTTCTCATAAATTGTACAGAAATTTCAAGATTTCATAAAGATTTTAAATACTTCAAAACATTTTTAAAAATTCCAAAAGATTTAAAAAAAGTTTTAAAGAAACTTCAAGATTTCACAAATATTTTAAAAGATTTCAAGAATTTTAAAGATTCTAAAAAGGGTAGAGAACACCAGATTTCGAAAATTTTATAACAATTCAAAGATTTCACACGGTTTCAAAATTATTGAGAAGATTTCAAATGATTTCACACAGATTCAAAATATTCCAGTTATTAAGAATTAATACAAAAGATACAAGTAAGATTTCACAAAGATTTCAAAGATTTTACACAAAATTAAAAAGAATATAAGAATATCAAAGATTTTAAAAATGATACATTACACAAGATTTCAAAAATTTTCAAAAATTTGAAAGATTTTAAATGATTTTAAAATTTCCTAAAATATTTCAAAAGATTTCACAAAGATTTTAAAGATTTCAATAATTTCAAACGAATACAAACGATTTCGCGAAAAATTCATAAAGATTTCAAAAATGTTCACAAATATTTCAAAGATTTTACCAAAAGATTTAGAAGATTCAAAAATATTTCTTATAAATTGCACAAAAATTTCAAGATTTTAAATAATTCAAAATATTTTTAAAAATTGCAAAAGATTTCTAAAAAGTTTCAAAGAAATTTCAAAATTTCACAAATATTAAAAAGATTTCAAGAATTTTAAAAATTTCAAAAAGGGTACAGAACACCAGATTTCGAAAATTTGATAACATTTCAAAGATTTCAAACGATTTCAAAATTATTGAGAGGATTTCAAATGATTTCACACAGATTTAAAATATTTCAGTTATTTAGAATTAATTTAAAGGATAAAAGAAAGATTTCACAAAGATTTCAAAGATTTTCTAAAAATTTTAAAAGAATACAAGAATGTCAAAGATTTTAAAAATGATACATTACACTAGATTTCAACAATTTCAAAACATTTCAAGGATTTCAAACGATTTCAAAATCATTGAGAAGAATTCAAATGATTTCACACAGATTTCAAATATTCCAGTTATTGAGATTTAATTTAAAAGATAAAACAAAGATTTCACAAACATTTCAAAGATTTTACCAAAAGGTTTCGAATACTTCAAAATTTTTTTAAAATTCCAAAATATTTCTAAAAAGTTTCAAAGAAATTTCAAGATTTCACAAAAATTTTAAAAGATTTCAAG
>JAAAKG020132148.1:0-14608 GCA_010014905.2 Druon quercuslanigerum | reverse complement strand
TCTTTTTTTTTCAAATAAACGGTGCTCCCCTTTTTTTTTTCTCCCATTTTTGAAATATTTTCTTTCCCCCCCCCCCCCCCCCCCTGTTTTCAAGAAATTTCCCTCTTTCTCATTTTTTTCGCTTATATTCCAACTGAATGACTAATAATGATGTATAATAATTATTAATAAATTTACATGGAAAGTCCATCTATTTCTTTTTTGGTTGAAAACGATTTATTTGTTGAAAAATTAATTTTTCAGGCGGATAATTTTACTTTTTTCTAAAAAAAATCATCTTTTTCACTCGAGAATTCATTTATTTAGTTAAAAATGGAGTTGTTTTTTGTTGAGATTTAATCTCTTTCAGTTGACAATTCAAAAATTTATTTGAAAGTTCTTAATTTATTGTAGAACATTAATCTTTTTGGTTCAGAATTCGCTTTTTGTATTTAAAAGTCAGCTCTGTTGGTAGAAATTTCATATTATTTGCTTGAGATATCAAATATTACATTTTTTTTGAGAATTCATCTTTGTATGAAGAAAATTTACCTATTTGCTTGAAAACTCAATTTTTCAGGCTGGTAATCCAACTTTTTTCTAAAAAAATCTATTTGTCTTGAAAATTCAATTATTTCATTAAAAGTGCAACTGCTTTTAGTTGAGTTTTAGTCTCTTTTAGTTGAAATATTATATTATTTTATATTATATTTAGTTTGAGTATTCGTCTTTTTGAATCCAAAATTCGTATCTTTTGGCAAAAATGTCATACTTTTTGGTTGAAATATTAACTATTACATTTTTTGTTAAAAATTCATATTTCTAGAATGAAAGTTTATCTATTTGTTTAAAAATGCAACTTTTTAGTCTGATAATTTGTTTTGCTTTTTTCTAAAAAATTAATCATTTTGGCTTGAAAATTCAGTTATTTGTTTAAAACAGTTCTAAAAATTCTAAAAGTTATTTATTTGTAGTTGAGGTTTAATCTCGTTTAGATGAAAATTTAACTATTTGTTTGAAAATTCATGTACTTTATAGAAAATTCTTATTTAATCAATTGATTAATAATTTAATTAATACTTTATGTCTTTTGGTAACATTTTTTTATGTTTTGGTTATAATATCAATTATTACGTTTTTTGTGAAAAAATCATATTCATAAGTTGAAAATTTATCTATTGTGTTGAAAATTCAAATATTTTGTTTAAAATTTAATCATTTTCCTGAAAATTCAATCATTTGGTTAATAATTCAACTTTTCGGGCTGATAATTCAACTTTTTCTGAAGAATACATGTTTTTAAATTAAAATTACGATTATTTGGTTGAAAATGCAACTGTTTTAGGTTGAATTTCAATCTCATTTAGTTGAAAATTCAACTATTTTTTAGAAAAGTCAACTATTCGTTGAAAAATGTATGTATTTTATTGAAAATTCTTATTTGGTCGAAAATTAAACCTAATTGTTTAAAAATTCGTCTTTTTTTTGTAGAAAATTTAACTGTTTCCCTAATAATTGAATTCTTTTCTTCAAAAGTAATCTTTATTGCTGGAAAGTTCATTTAGTTAAATTTATTTATAAAATTTATTATTAGGGTATAATCATACAATTTAATTAATCAGCGTTTTATATTCCTAAAGGTTTGGAAATGTATTTCTACAACAATGCGTACTATTGCTTGAAAAATTGATTTTTTTTTCTAATTGAACTAGTATTTGGTCGGAAGTTCGTATTTCTTTTTTGACAATGATCTTTTTGAATATTCATTTGTTCAGGTTTGTTTGTTTGTTTGTCTTTTTTAATTGAAAATTCAACTAATTCCTGTAAAACTTTGTTTGAGAATGTGTTATTTGTTGGTGGAAAATTCATCTTTTAAACTGAAAATTGAACTATTTTATTTGACATTTTTTAGTTCACAATTCAAATATTTGGTTGAAAATTGCTCTTTTTTAGTTAAAAATTCAACTATTTGTTTAAGAATTATTGTAGTTTGTTCAAAAATCGTTCTTTTTGGTAACAAATTTAAGTTTCTGGGTTAAAATTCAATTATTTGGTTGGCCATTTATCTGTTTTGTTGTAAATGCAATATTTTTATTTGAAAAGTTAGGAATTTGAAGTGTAATTTATTATAGTATCCATAATAATTTTACCTTAATATGTACCGAATTTTAAGTATAAGAAAATAAAATAGAAATTCGTTTGAATTAGTATTCAAATTCCTGGACTTTCGGGACAATTTAAAGAAAAATTTAAGTGTCCAGCGGACCGGAAAAAATCGGGAAAAATCCGGGAATTTTATTTTGGATCGGGAATTTTTTTTATATAATCAAGAAATCGATGAAGGTTTTGACGTAAAATAACATAAAGTTTGGCGCGTATGAATAAATCATTATTTCATTTACGATATCAATTTTGTAAGTTGTAATTTAGCAAAAATTTCCATTTCTATACATACAGTAACTTTCAAAAATCATAAAAATACCCGTTCAATAGTTATTTTGTTCAATTATGATATTATGCAGTTTATAACGCGTAAGTCGAAAAACTTTCACTTTAAAAGTTTCAATTTATAGATTTTATTTTTGAGCCTATATTTTAATTTAAAGAATTTTAAAATGCAATTTCAAAGACTTGAACAATTAGAAATTATAAGCTTTTGAAATCAAAGATTTTGAATAAAAAACTTTTTTGGTTGATCAACTGTGAATATAAATTAGTTAATAATTTTTAAATTGAACTCTAAGGATAAAAAAGTGAATAATTTTCGATTTTACAAGACGATTCGGAATCAGATCACAATTTTAGATTTTGCAGATTTTAACGTTAAAAATGAAACTGATTCATTTGGAAAGTTTCATTAGTTCAACAAATAAGAACGTCTGATTGATACTTTACAAAATATTTTCAATTTTAAAATAACTTTCAAGTAATATATTCATAATTAAAGGCTTTTATTAAATTTCGAATGTTGGTTTAGTCAAAAACATTCCATCTTAAACCATTCAATTTGAAATTTTTTAATTAATAAAAGGCCCATTAAATAATATTTAAAAGTATCTGCCTGTTCATTTAAAATTAATAATTATGAATCAAATAACTAAAACTAAAAAAAGATAAACATTAAGTGTTACAGTTTTATTTGCTCTATTTAAAGAAAACTATTGTTATTCTCAGAAAAAATTCCAAAATTAATATAAAATTTGAATGCATTTTAACGAATTATCTACGTGTATCGACACGGTCTAACGTAAAACAAAATACAGATTTCTGCATATTTGGAATAAAAGATTTAGAAGATTTTTATAATTGTAAAAGGCCTTAGAAGAAAAAAAACAGTTCTTCAAGATTCCTTTAGGAAATTGAAAAATAATTTTTTATTTTAAAAAACTAATTTTAAGAGAATATTTTTTAAAATTTTACAAAATTATGAAAACTGAATGTAACAGATTGTAAGGGAATATTTTTATTCTGACAGGATTTTTTTAAATTGTAGAAAAAATGTGATTCATTTTAAAAGATGTTTAGAAGTTCTGAAAAAAATGTTTAAAAAATGTTTAAATTTGATTTTTAAACTATTTCAAATAAAAGTAATTTAACTTTCAATTTAAGAAGTGTTTCGTTTATAAAAAATGTAACTTTAATTTTGAAAATTATTAAAATCATTAATTTGTTTTTTAAATTTAGAGCATTGAAAGTGAAAACTTGGGTTTATATTTTTAAAAATAAATCTCAATCTTTGAATTCTACCATTCAGAAAAGTTAAAAAAAAAATTTATACGCGTGAATTATTGAGAATTTGAATAAAAAAAATGTTTAAATTGAAAAACTTTTATTTTATAAGTTTAAAATTCAAGACTTTCTCTCTTGAGTGCTTTAATTTATAGCTCAATTTTTATTTCTTCAAATGAAAACATTTTATCTTTAAGTTAATTAATTTCATTGACCGTGAAAAATTTTTTGCGAACCGGGAAGTGGCCGGGAATTTTTTTCTTAGATTAAAATGGCCACCCTGAAATTTTCAACAACAAAAATTTAATAAAAGCGTCTTTCATTTTCACATCATAGGTCCGTCTATTCTTTATTTCCGATAATCTATTAGTTTGATAAATATTTTTCAAAAATTTATTACACTATCTTGACATAACTTTTTAATTTTCTCTATTTAATTTTGACAGGCAAGCTTTCAAGCTTCGTCAGACGGAGGAGCAGCGGAAATTGGAAGAAATGCGTCGACAGAAAGAGGAAGCGATGCTCCAGAAGCGTCAAGAATTTGTCGAAAAGACGAAAAATGCAATGTTCTTTAATGATATGCCCCAAGAAAAGAAAGGCAAAGGGAAGAAAGGCAGAAGTGAACAGTATGTCAGCGATAGTGGCGGTTCCGGGGGAGATGAAAGACGGGAAGAGGCTGCTCCTCGGGAGAAGAAACGAAAAAGGAAATCGAGTGCTGAAAGAAAACCGAGAGGGAAAGGAAAGAGGAGAAGAGCTGCGGGAAGTGGAGACAGTGCTGCAGGTAATTTTATTCGTCAATTATTTGCCATTTTCTTCGTGAAAACTGGTCTTTTTATTTGAAAAATTCACCTGTTTTAAATTTGGTATTTTTCTATTGAAAAGTCAACTAAAATCTTATTGAATGAAAATTCAACTATTTTTTTTTGCAAATTTTTCTTTTGATTTAAAGATTAACCTGTTTTAGTAGAATTTTCATTTTTCTTGGTGAAAAGTGCAACTGTTTGGTTGAAAATTTAACAATATTGTTAAAAAGTGATTCATTTGGGTTAAAAATTCATCTATTTAGCAGAAAATTAACCTACAGTTTACAATTCTTGTTTTGGTGTTGGAAACTTAACTGGAATCTTCTTTCGATGAAAATTTAACTATTTTTGTTTAATTTATTTTGTTTGTTAATTCGTCTCTTTTAGAAAAATTCCATCTTTCGTAAATAAAAATGCAACTTTTTGTTGAAAATTGAATTATGTCCTAGAAAATTTACTTTGGGTTTAAAATTCGTATTTTTCTCTTGAAAAGTCAATTGCAATCTTTTTTGATGAAAATTCAACTCTGTTTTGTGTAAAAATATGTCCTTTGATTTAAACATTCACATTTTTAAGTAGAACTTGCTTTTTTCGTGGACAAAAGTGCAACTGTTTGGTTGAAAATTTAACAGTATTGTTAAAAAGTGATTCATTTTGGTTAAAAATTCGACTATTTAGCAGAAAATTAACTTATTGTTTACAATTCTTGTTTTGGCGTTGGAAAGTTAACTGGAATCTTCTTTCGATGAAAATTTAACCATTTTTGTTTAGTTTTTTTTTGTTTGTTAATTCGTCTCTTTTAGAAAAAATTCCATCTTTCTTAAATGAAAATGCAACTGTTTGTTAAAAATTCAATTCTTTTTTTAAAGTTTGCCTTTTTAATATTAAAGTTCATCTTATTTAGTAGAAAGATTGCATCTCGCTTGGATAAAAATGCAACTGTTTGTTTGAAAATTGAATTGTCTTCTATAACATTTACTCTGGGTTTAAAATTCATATTTTTCTGTTGAAAAGTCAACTGAAATCTGTTTGGATGAAAATTCAACTATTTTTTTGAAAATTTGTCTTTTGATTTAAAGATTAACCTGTTTTAGTAGAATTTTAATTTTTCTTTGACAAAAATACAACTGTTTGATTAAAAATAATAATCTTGTTAAAAAAATCATACTTTATTGTTAAAATATATTTTTTAATTTATCTGTTTTAGAAGACATTTCATCTTTCTTGAATAAAAATGCAACTGTTCGGTTTAAAATTTAACTCTTTTTCAATTTTGGTCTTTTTGATTTTCAAATTCACCTGCTTAAGCAGAATAAAAATGCATCTGTTTGGTTGCAACCTCAACAATTTTATGGAATTGTTCGTCTGTTTGGATTGAAAATTCAGTTTTTTTCGTAGAAACTTATTTCTTGCTTAAAAATTCATATTTTGATCGTAAAAAGCAACTGAAATCTTTTTTAACAGAAAATTCAACTATTTTAAAAAAATGTTATTTTTCTTTATTTAAAAATTCATCTGTTTTAGTAGAATTTTAATATTTTTAAATGAAAATGCAACTTTTTGGTTATGAGTGATTCTTATTTGTTTAAAAGATTTGATAGAATCACATTCATAAGAAATATTTTTTTTTAAGATTTATATTTTTAATTGAAAATTTATCCCTTTGGTTGAATGTTTAACTATTTTGTTAAAAATTAATCTCTTTTAATTAAAAATTCAACTACTTGGGTAAAACTTAAACTACATTTAGTGGAAAAAGCATTTTCTTGTGTTTAAAATAAATTTTTAACTGAAAATTTAACTTTTCCATTTTTTAAAGATTTATCTTTTTCTGTAGAAAGGTCTTCTTTTTTGATAAAAAACGTAATTTTCTTGGTTTGTAATTTCATTTTTCTTATATAAAAATGCATCACTTTCGTACAAAATTAATTTATTGTTGAAGTCATATTTTTTGTTTGAAAAATAAATTTTTGCAAAGAAAATTCGTCTTTTCACTTGAAGGTTTATATCTTTTACATTTTCTGACATTGTTGGTTGCGAGATTATCTTTTTTTTTTTTGTTAAAAGTTCACTTAATTGTTTTTAAAAATTGAGAATTAGATTTTTAACGAAAAATTCAACTAGTCTATTTTTGATTAAACATTTATCTTTTTTGGCTGACATTTGAAAATTCATCTATTTCGTTGAAAATTCACATATTTTGATTAAAATTCGACCTTTCTTTTGTTGAAAATTATTTTTTTTTTGAAAATTAATATCCAGTTAAAATAATATTTAGTTAAAAATTCGTGTTAACAATTGTAGTTAAAAATTCGTCTCTGTGGTTGAACATTTATTTTTTTAAATAAAAATTTATTTATTCAAATTTTGGTTGAGAAATGATGTTTTTACTTGAAAACTCGTATTTTTTGGATGAGTATTGATTTGCCTATCTTAAAACTAAATTACTTAAGTTTTTGTTGATAATTCATCTTTTCTTAGTAAAAATTAATGTTTTTTAAATAAAAATTCCACTATTTCATTTGAATATTTATAACTTTAGTTGAAATTCATCAGTTAGGTTGTAAATTAATTTTTTTAAATAAGTGTAACTATTCGATATTCTGAATTTTTTGAAAATTGATCTTTTTAGCTCTAGTTTCAAATATTTTCTTTATAACTCGACTATTTTTATTCAATTAAACTGGTAGAAACTTTAACTTTTTTTGAAAATGTAAATATTCCATTTTTGTTTGAAAAATTCTTTTTTTGAACATTTAACAACTTGGTAGAAAATTCAGTTTTTGTTGAAAATTCATGTGTTTTTTTGAAAATTGTTTTTTTTCAGTAAAATAAAATAAAAAGTGGAATAATTTTATTTTGTGCTTAATTTAAAGCATTTTTTTCTTTTTTCTTTTAACATTTGAAATTTTATTCAGGTTCCGAAAGCGATAGACCAAGGGCCAAGAAAGGAAGAAAGGCTGGCAGCTCTAAAAAATCTAAGAAGGTCATTGTGGAAACTCCTAAGAAAGGAAGAATTATATCCAAAGAGACCATTTCTACGAGCGAATCAGAAAGCGACTCTGAGCGTCGTAAAATCTCTAGAGAGTAAGTTATTTATCTTTTTTTTATATATATTTTTTCTCTAGGATGATTTAAAGAGAAACCTAAAAGTGCCTTTGTAAATTTTATTATCCCACTTCTGAGTTTGAACAAGGAATTTGTGTAGAAATCATAATTAGCCCTTGGAATAGAGAATTTTCAAAAATTATTACAATTCAGGCATTTTAAGAGTTTTTTAACTATTTAAAATGAAAGTAATTTACTTTTTATTTTAGAAAGAGTTCAGTTTATAAAAAATGTAATTATTCAATCTCTAATGTTTCTAGCTTAAAATCACTTAAAATTATATAATTTTGAAAATGTTTAAGTTGATTGATTGATTTTTTAATTTAGAGCAACTGAATTTAAAAACTTTTAAACTTCAATCTTAAAAGTTCAAAATTCCACAGTTCCACTCCGACTGGTTTAATTTATACTTTACTTTTTATTACTTCAAATATAAGAATTTTTAGCTTTAGAATTTTAATTGTTTAATTTTTTATTTAAAAAAAATTATAAGGATTTAAAAAATTTTCAAAAATGAGGGTGGAAGATTTAAGAAAATTTCTTTAATTTGGCAGAATTAATAAAAAATAACTCGAAAAAATTTAAAACAGCATGCAGATGTTTCGGGATTTTAAAATACAATTTCGAAGCATATTAAGGATTTTTAAAGTATTTAAAATAAATTTAAAATTTATCCAGAATAAGAATAATTCTCGAAAAATTTTCGAAAAGTAATAAAATTCTGAATTGGAAAATGAAATTTTTCCAAAGAATTTTAATTCTGACTTAAGGCAGTGAATCTTCAAATTTTAACCAATTCTGAGTTTAAACTGGCATCTATCCGAAAGAATTATAAATTGTTTTGGAAATGGGAATTTAAAAATTGAAATAAATTTTACAGAAAAACTCTAATTCTTAGTGGAAATTGAAAATTTTCTAAAAGTATTAAAATTCCGGAATTAAACAAAGAATTTTCAATTTTTAATCAATTTTGAGCTGTAACTGGAATTTATCCAGGAGAATAACAATTCTGAATGGAAAAATGAATTTTTAAAACAAAATTATAATTCAGGGTTCAAAAGAGGTAGTTTCGAAAAAAATTTTAATTATGAATTGAAACAGGGAATTTTACAAAAACTCTAATTCTTACTTGAAACGGAGAATTTTCGAGAAGAATTAGAATTCCGGATTCGAACAAGAAATTTTTAAAAGAATTTTATTTCTGAGTGGAAATAAAGAATTATCTTAAAGAATGAAAATTCAGCATTTGAACATAGAATTTTTAATTTTTAATCAATTCTGAGCTGAAATGTAGCCAGGAGAATAACGATTCTTAATGGAAACTTGAATTTTTCAAACAAAATTATTATGCTTCGTGGAAACGAGGTTTTTTTAGAAAAAAGTTTAAATTATGAATTGAAACAGGAAATTTAACAAAAAAATATAATTCTTACATTTGGTTGAAGTGGAGAATTTTCGAAAACAATTAAAATTCTGGATTTGAACAGGAAATTTTTCGAAAAGAATGAAAACTGTTGATTTAAACAGGGAATTTAATCTGAATATATTAACTCTACAATTTATAAAATTTAAAAAGTGTTAGTAGCTTCTATTTTTGCGTGTAAATTATTGATAATAATAATTTTCAAAGTTAAAATTCAAGAGTTTCACTTTGAGTGCTTTCATTTGCAGTTCAATTTTTATGACTTTCAAATTGAACAATTTTTAGATTCAGTGTTCGATTTTTTAAATATCGTTGACCGTGAAAAATGTTTTAAACCGAGAAATGACCGGGAATTTTTTTTCTTTAAATAAAACGGCTACCCTGATTTCAGAAAAGAAATAAATTTCTATTTTAAGACAGGGAATTTTCGTAAAAAATTATTATTTGCCTTGTAACAGAGATTTTTTTAACGTTGAACGTGAACTTAAGAAAATCATTTTAATTCTCATTCAGAAGAAGGGAATTAATACAAAATCACTGTTTAAATTAAAAATTATAACTCTTTCAAAATATTTCTCTGTTCTAAATCAGAATTTTAATCCTTTTGAACAAAAATGATCTGATATTCCATCTCAGAATTATAGTTCTTTTCCAAAATTCCCTGTTCTAAATCAAAAATCTTCAAAATATTTTCTAAAAAAATATAATCCCTTGACGTCAGGGAGAAAATCGGGAAAATTCAAGGAAAAATGATTAAAATTAATTCTCTTTGTTTCTGATTTTTAGGGACGACAGTGAAAAAGAAGGACCAAGTGGAAAGCGAAAGATCCTCTCCGACTCGGAAGGATCACGCTCACGTTCCAGATCGCGATCAGGATCAGCCAAAAGTAAATCGCGTTCAAGATCCCGATTCAGATCAAGATCAGGTTCGAGAAAGAGTCGTTCACGTTCCAGATCCAAGTCTGGGTCGAGAAAGAGTTCCAGATCAAGGTCAAGGTCGTCTTCCAGGTCACGATCGCGTTCAAACAGCGGATCAAGAAAATCCAGATCACGTTCTCGATCAGGATCGCGAAAAAGTGGATCTCATTCGAGGTCCGGATCCCGTAAAAGCAAATCGAGATCTCGTTCTCGATCTCGATCTCGATCTGGATCGGGATCTCGGTCCAGGTCTGGATCAAGACACAGTAAATCCAGATCGAGGTCTAAATCGAAAAGTGGCTCGCGTTCAAGATCTGGATCGAGGAAAAGTGGATCCCGATCGAGATCAGGATCGAGAAAAAGCGGATCTCGTTCCCGGTCGGGATCGCGAAAATCCCGATCGCGCTCCAAGTCAGGATCTCGAAAATCCGGATCTCGTTCGCGATCAGGATCAAGGAAAAGTGGATCTCGTTCGAGATCTCGATCGAGATCTGGCTCCGCGAAAAGTGGATCTCGTTCGAGATCTGGCTCGCCCTAATAGTAATCTACTTGTAAAAACTTTGTGTATAATATTACAGCGATTGTCGTTAGTAATAGGGAATAAGATCAAAGTGAAATTGGGAAACATTAGTGAGGTTTACATTCTAATTGTAAAATTCAGTGTAACTCAAAATAGAAAGTTCTCTTTCGCATTGGAAATAATGAAATTTGCTAAAGTTTAATTTTGAGTTTCAGTTTGATTTTACTTGACGTTAGTTGTCTCTCGACGCCTTCGATTCACAGATTTCGAAGCTGTATCTTTTAGCAAAGATGATGAAACTTTCCGATAATGAATGCAATATCTTGACCACGTGTTTTTTTTTGTTTTGTTCAAGCATAACAATCTGGAATTAAATTTACTTGTAAAAAAGTTGACGAATTATAATAAACGATCGGATGGAGTTTTTAGAAAGAAATGATTTTGCCATTTATGTCCCTTCGTATTTTTTCAGGGTGTCCAGCGAGTTTGAAAATATTGAACACCTGGAATTTTCCTTGAATTTATTCACACCATGAAAACCTGGAAAAAAAACCTGGAAATCGACTTGAATTTCTCACGAGAACCTGGAGTTTGAGTTTTTGTTTTTGCTTTTAAAATAGTTTTCGAGGGGTTCAGTATACACCAGATTTCAAAAGGTTACAAAATAATTTTAAAATTTTCGAAATAGTTTTTAATATTTTAAAAGCTTTTAAAATTTTTAAAAAGATTTTTAAGATTTCAAAAAGAGTTTATGGTTTTCAAAGGATTTGAAACAGGCGTGTAGACAAGACTTCAAAGATTTCGAATATTTCAAAGATTTTACCAAAATTTAAAAATATTTCCAATATTTTAATAATTTCAAATGAGTACAAAAGAATTTAGAAAAATTTCACAAATATTTTAAAGAATTCATAAGGATTTCAAGAATTTCAAAGATTTCAAAAAGGGTTTATTATACCAGATTTCAAATATTTTAAACAATGTCAAAAGGTTTCCATAAATTTGAGATTTCAAAGTATTTTAATAGTTTCAAACGAACATAAAACATTTTACAAACGAAGATTAAAGAAAGATTTCACAAATATTGCAAAGAATTCAAAACATTGCACAAAGATTTTACGAAAATTTTTAAATCATTTCACAATGATTTCAAAATATTTTACAAAGATTTTACCAAAATTTTAAAATATTTCAAATATTTAAATGATTTTAAATGAATATAAAAAATTTTAGAAAGATATTACAAAGATTTCAAAATATTTCACAAAAATTTTACCAAAGTTTTAAAAGATTTCACAAAGATTCCAAACATTTTAATAGTTTCAAATGAATACAAAAAATTTCAAAAAGAATTCAAAAAGGGTTTATTATACCAGATTTCAAAGATTTTAAACCATTTCAAAAGGTTTCAATAAATTTAAGATTTTAAAATATTTTAATGGTTTCACAATGATTTAAAAACATTTCACAAAGATTTTACCAAAATTTTAAAAGATTTCAAATATTTAAACGATTTTAAAATAATACAAACGATTTTACAAAGATTTCAAAGATTTTAACAAAATTTAAAAAGATTTCAAATAGTTTAATAATTTCAAATAAATACAAAAAATGTCAAAAAGATTTCACAAATATTTTAAAGAATTCATACGAATTTCAAAGATTTCAAAACGGATATTTTATACCAGATTTCAAAAATTTTAAACAATTTCAAAAGTTTTCAATAAATTTGTGATTTCAAAATATTTTAATGGTTTCAAACAAACATAAAACATTTTGCAAACGAACATTAAAGAAACATTTCACAAATATTGCAAAGAATTCAAAACATTTCACAAAGATTTTACGAAATTTTTTAAATATTTTAGTAATTTCAAATGAATACAAAAGATTTTAGAAAGATTTTACAAATATTTCAAAGATTTCGTAAAGATATCAAAACATATATTTCACGAAGATTTTACCAAAGTTCTAAAAGATTTCACAAAGATTTTAAATATTTTAATGATTTCAAATGAATGCAAAAGATTTTACAAAGATTTCGAAGATTTCGTTAAAGATTTTAAAACAATTCACAAACATTTCAAAAATTTTACCAAAACTTAAAAAGATTTCAAATATTTTAATAATTTCAAATGAATGCAAAAAAATTCAAAAATATTTCATAGAATTCATAAGAATTTTAAAGATTTCAAAAAGGGTATATTATACCAGATTTTAAAGATTTTAAACTATTTCAAAAGGTTTCAATAAATTTGAGATTTCAAAATATTTAATGGTTTCAAACGAACATAAAACATTTTAAAAATGAAGATTAAAGAGAGATTCCACAAATATTGCAAAAATTTCAAAACATTTCGCAAAGATTTCAAAGATTGACCAAAATTTAAAATTATTTCAAATATTTTCATAATTTCAAATGAAAACAAAAAATTTCAGAAAGGATTCAGAAATACTTTAAAGAATTCATAAGGATTTCAAGAATTTCAAAGATTTCAAAAATGGTTTTTTATACCAGATTTAAAAAATTTTGAACAATTTCAAAAGTTTTCAATAAATTTGAGATTTCAAAATATTTTAATGGTTTCAAACAAACATAAAACATTTCACAAACGAAGATTAAAGAAAGATTTTCCAAATATTGCAAGGATTTCAAAACATTGCACAAAGATTTTACCAAAATTTAAAAAGATTTTAGTCATTTCAAATGAATACAAAAGATTTTAGAAAGATTTTACAAATATTTCAAATATTTCGTAAGGATTTTAAAACATTTCACATAGATTTTACCAAAGTTCTAAAAGATTTCACAAAGATTTCAAATATTTTAATGATTTCAATTTAATGCAAAAGATTTTAGACAGATTTTACAAATAATTTTTCAAAGATTTTACCAAAATTTTAAAATATTTTAAATATTTTAATAATTTCAAATGAATACAAAAAATTTCAAAAAGATTTCACAAATATTTTAAAGAAGTCATAAGAATTCCAAAGATTTTAAAAAGGGTATATTATACCAGTTTTCAAAGATTTTAAACAATTTTAATTTTGAACAATAAAGATTTCACAAATACATACTGCAAAAATTTCAAATTATTTCGCAAAGATTTCAAAGATTTTACCAACATTTTAAAAGATTTTACAATGATATCACAACATTTCACAAAGATTTCAAATATTTAAATGATTTTAAAAGAATACAAAATATTTCAAAACTTTTCACAAAGATTTCAAATATATTAATAATTTCAAATGAATACAAAAGATTTCACAAATATTGTAAAGAATTCATAAGGATTTCAAGAATTTGAAAGATTTCAAAAAGGGTTTATTATACCAGATTTCAAAGATTTTAAACAATGTCAAAACGTTTCAATAAAGTCGAGATTTCAAAATATTTTAGTGATTTCAAATGAATACAAAAGATTTTACAAATATTTCAAATATTTCGTAAGGATTTCAAAACATTTTACAAAGATTTAACCAAAGTTTTAAAAGATTTCACAAAGATTTCAAATATTTTAATGATTTCAAATTAATGCAAAAGATTTTAGACAGATTTTACAAATAATTTTTCAAAGATTTTACCAAAATTTTAAAATATTTCAAATATTTTAATAATTTCAAATGAATACAAAAAAGTTCAAAAAGATTTCACAAATGATTTCAAAGATTTCACCAACATTTTAAAAGATTTCACAATGATTTCACAACATTTCACAAAGATTTAAAATATTTAGCTGATTTCACATGAATACAAAAGATTTCAGAAAAATTTCACAAATTTTTAAAAGAATTCATAAGAATTTCAAAGATTTGAAAAAGGGTGTATTATACCAAATTTCAAATATTTTAAACAATTCCAAAAGGTTTCAATAAATTTGAGATTTCAAAATATTATAATGGTTTCAAACAAACATGAAACGTTTCACAAACGAAGATTAAAGAAAGATTTTCCAAATATTGCAAAAATTTCAAAACATTTCGCAAAGATTTAAAAAGATTTGACTATCATTTTAAAACATTTCACAATGATTTCAAAATATTTCACAAAGATTTTACCAAAATTTAAAAATATTTTAGTGATTTCAAATGAATACAAAAGATTTTAGAAAGATTTTACAA